>PVIC010046964.1:0-14054 GCA_004025085.1 Thryonomys swinderianus
CCAACAGTAGTTCAGACAGGACCTTTTGGGAAGGTCCCTGTGTTAGTTACTTTTCACTCCTTGCTGAGACAGAATATCTGACACCAAAAGTTAAAAGAGGGAAAGGTTTAATCAGCTTACAGGTAACAAGTTTCAGTTCATAATCAACTGTCTCCACAGCAGGTTACAGAGGGGCAACAGTTCAGACAGACAGATAGAAAAGCAACAAGGGAACTTAACAGCATCTTTCTGTCCCTTTTTTCTCATCCAGACTTAGAACTTTGTGCATTGCCGCTTGTCAGCCCATTGACTCAGCCATCTACCTCTCTGGTGTGAGGTGGGGCACCACATGTACCTACAGCCAGTGCCCACTCTCCATAGCTGAGCTACAGCTAATGTCCCATATGAGGGATTAGACCGAAGATGATCTACAATCAATCTATTAAGGAATATAGCGTTTTCAGATCAGAGGGTGGGAAGTAAGCCAGTATAATGAACTGAGAAAGAGCAGAGTTAGGAGCTTCCATAATAAGCAAAGAAAGAATGTGTGCTGAGAAATGTAGAATGGAAAAATATAGGGAGGCTTTTGGAATTCAGATACAATGGGGACTAAAACACACTTAGTGCAGTTTTCCTCAAATTGGGGGTACAGAGTTAGGTGTTGGGCATCTTAGGTGGGTAGACAGTGTGCTGTTGGCCACAGCAACTAGGAACCCAAAGGCCACATATAGGAGGACCCTTGGGCAACCCCTTACTGTCCTGGCTTCTGACTTCAATAGTAGATCTGCATGTGACATTAGCAGACAACTAAGTGACATAAATCCTAGCCATTGCTATTAGTACTGTCATACTGAGCTGCTTTAAATAACAGGTATTCTAGAATGGTTTAAAAGTAAAATGAAAATGATTAAAAAGCTAGCCTGATTTTTATAATAATCGTATCCTAGGAGTTGTAAAACAAAGTGCTACCCCTTGGAAAAACATTTTGTTGGCTTCAGGTCTACATGGTTACTAAGGCTACTACTGATTTATAATAATATATTCAATTTCAAATTATCAGAGTTTTACCCCTTGTTTAATATACATAGTATCCCACACAGAAGTTATCTTGAAGATTTCCAGGTATAGAGTTCTCTTCAACAGAAAATTAAAATAAAGATGCCCTATGTCTATGTCAACCAGTGTCATCCAGGGAAAGTTCATCTTACAAAACAACCATATAATCACAGCCACAATGTGGCCTCTGATGGTCAATGCACAGGACACTTTCACCTCCACAGAATTTCTGTTTTGTTATTACAGTAACACTAACATTTGTTTTGCCTCCATCTGTTTTTAACCCTTGACAGCCCTTACTTTGTTCTCCATTTCCATAGGTATATTGAAAGTATACCTATAGAAATATGAGCACTTACACAGTTGTCATTTCAGGACTATTCCTGAATAAATGAAGTTATTAACACATAGTGCAATGAGATGGCATTTTTATTCCACGTGAATTCTGGAGACATATAGGGAGAATTGTGTATTCCTGTACATATACATTATTCCCTACTCACTGCTGACTAGGGTTTCCTGGTATATATTTAGGAGTTGTTTTAATCATTCACTTAATGAAGACTATCTGAGTTATTTTCAGTTTGGAGCTATATTGATTAAAGATACTAAATATAAATACCAGACACACATTTTTATATGTAGTAAGTCTTCATTCTTTGAGACAAATGCCCAGAAATAAGAGTACTGGATCATATGGGAAATACATTGTTAGTTTTATCAGAAATTTAAGCTCTTCTGTAGATTACTGTATGGATGTTTCAGTGATCAAATTCCTCACATCTATGGTAGTATTTCCTGTTGTAATAAATTAGTGTTGTTCTAAGATAGAAAATATGTGATAACTTGTTATACAGCAGTGAAAAGCTAATACAGTTTTTAAAAACTGGTTCATGTATTTCCATAATACTATGTGTTACAGAATGAGAAAACTTAAAATGAAATGTTATAGCTCAGTAGCTTGATAAATTTTTCTTCAATGACAGTATATTAATAAAATATTTACATTACATTATCTTAATTCAACGTGAATACAAAATTGATTGATGACGCTAGGACTAAAATGACATTTTTCTTCCCCTAAAAATATTACAAATGAATGATTATGCAGAGAATCAATTGAGACCTATTAATTCAGTCCCCAGTTCTGGAAAAAAGTAGGGAGCTAAGAGTGAAGAAACAAAAATTGATATAGGAAGATTTGAAAAAATAAGCAATACAATAGGGAACTTTCTGAATACTATGATGTTTGTGATATTTATTTTTCAAAACACAATTTCTTGTCACTTTATTTCTCATTCTAAAAATTCATATTCATATTTAAGTCACTATTATGTATTCTTTTTAGGGGATTTATAAGTTTAAGGCCTCTAAATTCTAAGTCCTTTGCACGTGATCACAGAACTTTCAAATTCAATCCACCAACTTTCTCCTTCGCTATTTGGCCCCTTGAGGGCGCTGTGACATAAACTGGAAATGGCTTTTGTGTACATTAGAAAAAAAAAATCTCCATAGCTGAGAAATTCTTTGAACATGAAGGTGAGGACTAGTAATAATAAAGAAGAGAGAATGTTCGTGTGTGTAGACAAAGTAAGCCATGACTAGCACCTAAGAAACTGCTTTAAGCTGCGTGCCCTTCAATTAACAGCTCTGCCTTGTAAAATGAGATCAATGAAATGGATCAGAGACATTTTCCCCCTGCTTAAGGGCTCAAAATTTACAGCTATAATGGATGTATCCAAGTACATTATTACCATAACATTTATCTGCATCAATACCTTGATCTTTCACAAAATATTCCTGATTCAATCACATGGAACTGAAAGGAAGATAGTTTTTTTTTTTTTTTTTTTGAGACAGGGTCTCGCTTTGTAGTTCAGGCTGGCTCTGAGCTCACTATGGAGCCCAGGCAAACCTGGAACTCAGCAATCCTCCTGCCTCTGCCTCCCAAGTGCTGGGATTACAGGCGTGAGCCACCATGCTCCGCACTGTGGTATGTGGTATTGATTGCTGATGGGCGTGAGTCACCACGCCTAGCATTGTATATGGTTACTGGGATGGAACTCAGGGCCTTGTGCTTGCGAGGCAGGCGCTGGAACCACTGAGCTAAATCTCCAGCCCAGGAAGATAGTATTTTAAACAATAGAAAGCTGTTTTCTTCTAATTTTCTGATTTTTGAATTTCTATTGCATAGATTTTTGCATACCAGAGAAAAATTTGAACTTTTCACAAGATCGATATGATTTCAAAACCATGTGATATTATCTTTTCTTTAATATCTTTCTACTCTTTCTTATAGCTACAAGAGAGAAGAGGAAGGAAAAAAGGGAAAAGCAGTCATGTAATGAGAAGGAAAACTGGGAAAGAAGAGGAAGACAGAGAAATCACAGAGAAAAGGGACTCGCTGAACTGCAAACGTAAGATACAGGAAGTTTTTACAAGATAAGGATCAGAAAAATGAAGCAAAAATGTTGCCCAGTTGAGGCAATATATAGCAATGATATCCGAATTGAGCTTATTTTCCCCTACAATTTACTTTCTTATTAGTTTTATTTCTTCTATGAACATATAATTATTTAAACTGCTCTATTAAAATATAAAGGTATCTGTATTAATGGTATACAATGTTTAGAAACACGTACATTGTGTTATGTCTAAATGATTGTACATCTTTTCAAACATTTATGACTTCCTTTCTATGTTTTTTTTTTTTTTTGGCACTTACTATGTGGCCCAGATGGAAAATGCCAGCACACCAAGATAAGTATTTATCATGTGTTCATGTTGAAAAGTTGTAAGTCCTTTCTTCTAGCTTTCCGAAATGTGTAATGTATTATTTTATTACCTGTCGTACCTTAAAGCCCAATAACGCCTCAGGGCTTCTTTTCCTAAGTAGAACAGTGCAAATTGATTAGCCTCTGCCTTTGCCTTCTGGGGTCATTACTTGCACAACAGTCATGCTTACCTCAAGTCTCACTATTCTAGGGATTAAAAGTCTACATATCTTTTATAAATTCTGATAAGAAAACCTTACATAGTTTATAGCCTTGGGTTCTTATTACTTTGCATGACTGAAATGATTTTCACCTAAATTACTTCACACGATAGTAAAGATCCTTTAGTCAGACACACCTATTTTTAGGATTTCTCTATATGTGGATATTCTTTCTGTAAGGCTTTGTTAGTACTTTGAGACAGTTCTTTGGAGGAGCCCTTCTCCTTCCGCTTGACACTCCTTAAAACCCCAGGATTACCAGAAAATCTCCCTCCTGTGAAATGATATCTCTCCCGAGTAGACTCCACCCAGCTTCGCAAAGGCATCGGCGGGGGAGGGGCTTCCCGCACAGAGGCTGTGGGGACTCAGTGTCTGGGCTCGGGCAGGTTCTTCTGTGGAGCCGACTGGCCGCAGGAGCAGGCGCAGTACCAGAGCTGGGTCCTGACACCTGTGTCCTGAGATGATTAAGAGCGTCTAACTGGTGTCCCCAGCCCTGGGAAGGTCATGAAGAGGATCTTGGGCTCTCTGCTGGGGCTTTTGTGCTCTCAGGTTTTCTGTGAGTTGAGTTGTCTCTCAAATTCATGGAATTCCAGTTACAGTAGAGGGGTGGGGAAAGGAGCTCACAAATCCTGCGGACTTTCCTTCCTCTCCTGACCCATGGGGGCATTTTCAGTGACCTCATCTTGGACTGTTTCTCCGTTCCTACCAGGTGTGAGAGGGATGCAGGTGCAGCAGAGTCCTCCGGCCCTCATCCTCCAGCAGGGAGCCGCTTCCACGCTGCGGTGCAATTTTTCTGAGCCGATGACCAATGTGCAGTGGTTTCGCCAAGACCCCGGGGGAGGCCTCGTCAGCCTGTTCTTCATTCCTGCAGGGACAAAGCAGAACGGAAGGTTAACGGCCACGACGGTCGCTAAAGACCGCCACAGCTCCTTGTCCATCTCCTCTTCGCAGCCCACAGACTCAGCCACTTACTTCTGTGCTGCGAGCCACAGTGCTCCCCAGGCACCTGCAGCCGGTACACAAACCTCAGCGGGGCTCAGCTCCGCCAGCCGCAGGTGCAGCACAGTCCCATTGCAGCCTCTTCACATGGTGATACTTATCTACATTGGAGGAGCCTACAGATAACTGTGTGTCATGTAGATGTAAGACTTTAGCCTTTAACTTCATTTCCTCTGAAATATAATTGTCCAAGTTAAAACTGGTAGAGTGGGCTGGGGATTTAGCTCAAGTGGTACTGTAACAACATTGGGTGCACAAGGGCCTGAGTTCCCTTCCTGGTACAAAAAACAAAAAACAAACAAACGAACAAAATAAAACCCCACCAAAACACCAAAACACCAAAACCCAAACCAAAACAAAACAAAACAAAAAACTGGTAGAATAACTTACAAGAAGATTAAATCAGATTACATATTTAAGTTCCAGAGTACTGGACTCCAAAATAACACAGAGTAGAAAAATTAAAGGAAAGAAAGTCATTCAGATAAAGATGGTACTTAGGATTATGTAGCTAAGCTTGGTGTATCGAGCATTTTCAGTCCTCCCTCTCCACCATATGTCCCTGGAGGCAAAAGGCAGATACTGTGTTTGCTAGTCACTCTACCAGGGAGTAGAGAAAAGAGGAAATTTGCTGAATGGTCATATATAATAAATGGTTATACAGGTTTCATTCGTCCAAATCTTCCTCGTGTTCTTAAATCTTCCCTGTGGCCAAAGTCCTTGTCTGTCCTGGAGATGGTTCCCGGATACTTGAGAAGACTATATGCTGCTGGAGGATGTCTGGAATGTCAACTTTCTCTGCACTGTTGATCAACCTGCTGTTTTCTTGCTGTTATTCTTCCTATCCTATCTATTATAGGAGATGAGTTATTGAAGTGTCTAATGTAGATAAATTGTTTGTTTCTCCATCATGGCCCATCAGGTGTAGTTTAATGTATTTTGGAATCTATTGTTTAGGGCATATATTTATAACTCTTAAAGGATTTATTTATTTATTTATTCATTTATTTATTCATTTTAGTTCTGGAGATCCAATCCAGTGCCTTCAATGTTCTAGGAAGACACTGTACCACTGAGATATAACCCCAGCCCTAAGACTGATTTATTTTTATTATTACAAATAGTCCCTTGGTCATTAGGAACTCTCTTCTGGCTTAAACTGTATTTTATATAATAATAGTACAGCAACTCTAGGTCTCTTATGGAGTTGCTATTTATATGAATTACTTATGTGGTATAAGTTTCTCTACCTTTTAAACTTGTTTGTATCTGCTTGCTATAGTTCGGATTTGGAATGTTCTCCAATGGCCCATGTGTTAGGGTGTTTTCCACAGCTTGGTGCTCTGGGGAGGTGAGGCCTGGTGACAGATCTGGGATAATTTGGGTGTGGCCTTGGTGGGGACTGAGGAGGTGGCCTTTTATTTTTTTGTGTTTGCCTCATGGCTGCCAAGAGACAAGCAGCTTCCTCCAGTAGGGGCCCCCAGCATGATGTAGGGGCTCACCACAAACTGAACACAAGAGGCTAACTGTTCATGAACTGAGACCCATGAAACTGAGCCAAAGTACATCTTTTCTCTTTTTAGTGTGATTATGTCAGTTATTTTGTTACAGCAGCAGAAGTGTCACTAACATTAAATTGTGATGGAAAGATAACATGCTGTCCCTCTCATAATGTCAAAAACCATGAGCTTTGGTATTCTCTACATTTATACATTTTAACTTCAATTTATAGACATAGGTACATTTTTAATGGGAACAGGTTTTCATAAATCTGAATTATGCAAAAATAAGAAATCTTCATTATCAAAAATCTTTGTTTCGGAAATGTCTTTCTTTGTCACTCTCATGGTATTATATAACAGAATTGATGCTAGTGGTATTGGAAAGTAAGATCTATCAGGAAGTCTCAACTGTTACATCCAGTTGGTTCAGTATATTTCTAAGGAATATTTTTAAATTTCCCCATTGAACTATTTTGCTCTGCTGAAAGTTAATTGAGGGCCAGAGATTTAGCTCAGTGGTTGCAGTGCCTGCCTAGCAAGTGCAAAGTCCCTGATTTAATCCCTGGTAACCACATACAACAATTCTGGGTGTGGTGACTCACACCCACCAGCAATAAGTACCACATACCACAGTGCTGGGCATCATGGCTCACACCTGTATTCCCAGCACTCTGGAGGCAGAGGCAGGAGAATTGCTGAGTTTGAGGCTTGCCTGGGCTCCATAGTGAGCTTAGGGCCAGCCTGAACTACAAAGCGAGACCCTGCCTCAAACAACAACAACAAAAAACAAAGAGAGAAGAAAAGGAAGAAAGAAAGAAATTGAACATGTAGATGTGATTCCTTCTGTATTAACTTTTTCTCCATTGCTAGAATACCTGCATAACTTGCATGTCTTATGTTCACTGGTAGCGAACCATCTGGATGACCATTCTTTTGTTTGTTTGTTTTTGAGACAGGGTCTCACTTTGTAGTTCAGGTTGACCCTGAGCACACTATACAGCCCAGCTGAGCCTCAAACTCACAGCAATCCTCCTTCCTCTGCCTCCAAAGTTCTAGGATTACAGTGGATGACCATTCTTTATAGTCATGGTAGGATGAGTTAACCAAAATTGTTTTTTTCTTTAAAAAAATGTTTTGTTTATTCAAGCATCTTATAGTTCCACATAGATTTTATAATCCACTCATTAATTACTCCAAAACAATCTGCTAGAATTTTGAGAAATATTGTATTGACATTAGAAGAATCTGGGTAAATTAAAGATACTGTATTTTGTAATTCAAAAACATGACCTATATTTCCATTTATTCCTGGGCAGAGATCATAGCCATTTAAGAAAACAAGCTAGGGGGCCAGAAGGTTAGCTTAGTGGTTCCGGCGCCTGCCTCGCAAGCGCAAGGTCCTGAGTTCGATCCCTGGTAACCACATACAATGCTGGGCGTGGAGACTCACGCTCACCAACAATCAATACCACATACCACAGTGCCGGGCGTGGTGGCTCGCGCCTGTAATCCCAGCACTCGGGAGGCAGAGACAGGAGGATTGCTGAGTTCGAAGCTTGCCTAGGCTACATAATGAGCTGAGAGCCAGCCTGAACTACAAAGTGAGACCCTGTCTCAAAAAACAACAACAACAACCAGCTAGAAACTAAGAAAAAGTGACAAATTGTTCAACAGACAATTGTTCAAATGAACAAGTGACGAAACTGTTCAAAAGATTTTAGACAGAATATATAAAGAACTCTAGTAACAATAAAGGCACAATTTAAAAACTGAAAAATTAAATTCTACAGGGTTTGAGTATGTACTAGAAGCTGAACCTAGCTATTCACCTAATTTTATAAAGTCATTTGGTGCAAAAAATACCATTTATTTATATATGATCAGTGGCTTAACTTAGGGTGCAATAACAGAACTGAGAATGTTTGTAATAAAAATGAAATGTCCCTATGTGTGACAATCTTTTGGCTTCATGGAATTCTCTGCCTACATTATTGTAATAAAGGAGATTTCTGTTGACACCACCAATTGTAATAGGAGTCACGAGGAAAAGGTAGAAGATTTGTAGAAAGCAATTTTGAATTGCTTCATTTACATATAGAAGGAGATTTCTAATTTCAGGTGACTGTATTTTCAGCAATTGTAAATTTGAAGGAAATGGAGAAGTGCTTCCTTTGACAGAAATAGCTTGAAGTAAAAGCACTTGTGAAAATAATTAAAATAGTTGTGAATTTAGTAAGAGCTGTCTGGGAAGACTAGAAGACCAGTCTCAGATAGTCCAGGAAGCAGGAATTCCTGCATTGAGTGACTACTGAGGACTCCCTGCATTATTAGTAGTGTTATTTCACTTGCGAATAAACATGAATATGGAAGATTCACAGTCTTCAGAACTCTCCTTTGCATGTCACTGCTTCCAGCCTGGGAGACTCAGTCACCTGGTTCTATGCAGCCTACTTCTCAGGCAGCTGCAGCATCTACTTGAAACTGCACCTGAGGCTCCTGCACAATTGCTCAGGGCCTAACCTGGCAGAGATGTAGACAAGTTTTCATTTGCACAGGTTTTAACTAATTAAGTGTATAGAATTACTAGTATGGTAGTATGAGAATGTGATTATTAATGTAATAAGTAAAGTTAGCTTAATGAATGACTGAAGTACAATGAATTAAAAAAGGTGTAGAGAGTGTCATAAACAGTTACTAGTAGAACAACTGAGACTTTTAAAGTAATAAACGTTTACTGAGAATTCTGGGACAGTGGTTCTGTCCCCCCACCTGGAGGGAGAGATAAGCACTGTAGGAAACCAACGGGAAATCACACTGTCCCAGTCCTCTGGCTGACACAAGGAGGAAGAGATCATTCCCCCAGTGGTTGGTCTTTAGTCTTTTTTTAATCCAAGAGGGCTCAGGGTGGCAGGTGCAGAGGAGACCATCTGTGATACTGGGTTGGGGCAGGGTGTGCTCAGCCCCAAGCTGTTCCTCAGAAACTAGAGGATAAACAGCCATTTCCTGTCTGGGCTGAGTTCTTGGGTACCAGGCTCACTTCTTATCCTTACTGAGACTGTCAGTTCTATGGGTGAAATTTTCACCCTAGAGGTTAAGCACAAGGTTGACAGTGGTGAGACAGAAGAGATTTTGGAAAGTGGCACTCACCTTGGAAATGTCCCAGGTTGTCTAGATCTTACCAAGTTTGGTGTAGCCAGGATTCTTACTCACAACTGAGACTTTTATACATTATTGATGGAATTCATATTGGTGGGACCACATTATAAAGTCACTGGGAAGTTTCTTATACAGTGATTTTACCTGATGATTCTAACTTCAATTCCTGTTTATTCAAGAGAAATGAAAATACATATCTACACTAGGACTTTTGTTTATAGCAGTCTTGCCCACAATTGGCACACTTACTCAAACAGAAAACAATCTAGATGTCCATTCGCTGGTGAATAGAAAATGAACTGGGACAATGCCGGGTGTGGTGGCTCACACCTGTAATCCCAGCACTAGGGAGGCAGAGGCAGGAGGATTGCTGAATTGGAGGGTTGGCTGGGCTGCACAGTGAGCTCAGGGCCAGAACTACAAAGTGAGACCCTTTCTAAAAAAAAAGAAAAAAAAAAAAAGAAAATGAACTGGGGCATGTTCCTATAGTACAACATTACACAGCATTGAAATAGTTATGTACATTAACACATGAGGAATCTAAAACCTTTATGTTTCAGTGTGTAAGTGGATAAGCACACTGTTATGAACCCATACGATGGGAAATTATTGATCAATGAGAAAGAATAGACCATGACACAAAGAACAACATGGATGACCCATTAAGACATTGTGCTAAATGAGAAACACCAATATGAAAGATTATATAATACACAACTCCACTTCATAACAAAGATATAGAAAAGCCAGTTGCCAGGGGTTATGGGAGGGAGGAGTATATTCATGCAGGGTATTGTTTCAGCTCCAGCTTGTCTCATAGGAACAGTCCAGTGTGACTCCTTCCCACCCACACATGCTTGGATATGGCTGGTTGGACATCAGTCACTTTCTCAGTCTAAATGGATTGTTATTCAGCCATAAAATGACCTGAAACCCATAATACCCATAACCATGGAATAAAGCTTAAGCACAGCAAAACTGCCAGACCAAAACCCTTTGGTTACACTTATGTGAAGTTCTCACACGTGTAATCTAATAAGTGGTAAAATAAGTGGTTACATCAGTGGATTGTGAACTGTGGTTGGGGCACTGGGATTCATATGTGAAAGAGTATTTGCCATCACAGCTCAAATTCATATTTTGAGTCAGATTTTACTACAGATTAATTTAGTAGGTTTAGGAATTTTTAAATGTCCAATATACTTTGAAGCCTTGCTCTAATATTAAATGTTGTCTTTTACCAGATATAATTATTTTCAATTCAGTTACAAGAAAGGGTAAAATGATACTGAGAATCCAACAGACTTCCCAGCCTAGGTGTCATGGTGCATTCAGACACAACTCACCAGGAAGCCACATCTCAGAGGTGGGTGCCTCCTGCTGCCTTAGGGACCTGCACTGGCTGGTCAGGAGCACAGTGACCTCCTGCCAGGTGAGCAGGAGGGAAACCCTGTCACCAGTCTGCTGTGGGAATCCTTTATCTTCATCTGCTGACACACATACCTACAGCGGCCTCAGCGCCAGAGAAGGCATCTCACATACTTAGAAAATCCTGTATTAAGATTTAGGACTGGGAAGGCAGCGGCCCGCGGACCTGGCGGCTGTGGGGCCCCGCCTGTGAGTTTCCGGCGGACTGAAGGCAGCGGCTCGCGGACCTGGCGGCTGCGAGCCCCGCAGTCCGTTTCCGGTGGACTGAAGGCCGCCCACCGGCCCACTGTATCCCCGAGCTGTGCAGTGAGGAGTCAGACATAGAGGTAACTCATAAGCTCAAAGTCTCCAGAATAGAATCTAACAAACATTTTTATCTTATTTACTGTGTTTAATACTGTTTTTGGCATTTATTGTATTATGGTAACAAACATGATGTGATTGTTCTGCTCAAATACCTCCCATGATGTGTCAGGAGTGAGAACTCTCAAGGGTCATTACAGATTCAAGGATTACCCCCCAGGAAAGTGCTGCATCCAAAGGGCCCCAGATAATAGAAAGAAACCTGCAACAAGCATTGCCCTGTCATCAAAGAAGAGCATTAATAACAACGAAAGAGTAGAAATGAGAAAATACACAAAAAACCAGACACAAAGATCACCACCACAGGGAAACTCAGAGAAAAGGGAAATAGGGCAAGCTGAAACTCAAACACAGGACTCTTGGAGTTGGTAACTAAAGCGGATCTAGTAAAATGGAAATCAGAATTCTTCTCTGAGATCAAAGCAGAGATACTGTCCTCAGTGAAAGACATCATTAAAGAAGAGATCAGCGAGATGATAGAATCCAAGTTAGCAGAAGCAATGGAACCTTTTAAACAGCTTCAAGAAGAGCTCCAGGGAATGATGAAGGAGAATAAAAGCTTGCGCAGCAGGATGAACGAAGCAGAGACCCAAATCTCCGACTTAGAGGACAGCATAGCAGCCAATGAGCAGGAAAGGTATAATCTATGGAAAAGAGCAAGGGATCATGAGAAATCAATTCAACAGCTTCTAGATGACTCAAAGAAAAATAACATAAGACTGGAGTCACTGAGGAAGCAGGAGACAGTGTAAAAGACATAAAAAAGCTACTGTCAGAGATAGCAACAGAAAACTTCACAGGAAAAGATATAGACATACAGATAAATGAGGCCTATCAGACTCCAAAACACCGTGACATAAAAATAGCTACGCCTAGACACAATTATCAAGGTTCCAGATGTACAACAAAAGAATGAAATAATGAAAGCAGTGAGAGAAAGGAAGAAAATCACCTACAAAGGGAAGCCCATTAGGATCACAGCAGACTTTCCAACACAAACACTCAGTGCAAGGAGAGCGTGGAGGGAAGTATTTCAAGCATTGCAGGAAAACAACATCCAACCTAGACTGTTGTATTCTGCAAAACTATCTTTCAGAACAGATGGGGAAATAAGATACTTCCATGATAAAGAACACCTGAAAAACTTGACAAGCACAAAACCTGCACTCCAAAACATCCTAAAGAACATCTTGGAAAAAAACACAGAAAATTCCATACCTACGAGACCCAGGAGAGTGAATTCATTGGGGCAAACAAGAAACTAAATAGAAAAGGGGAAAAGCAAAGAAGAAAAGAACCAAGAGTAGGGAAACATGGCAGCTCTGAATATGTCCATATCAGTCATAACCATTAATGTCAATGGCCTCAATGGACCAATTAAAAGACACAGACTAGCAGATTGGATCAAGAAGCAAGATCCTACAATCTGCTGCATACAGGAAACACACCTAATTCAGAAGGGAACCCATAGACTGAAAATAAAAGGTTGGAAAACAATCCTCCATGCCACAGGAAAGTGCAAAAAAGCAGGAGTGGCTATCTTGTTTGCAGACAAAATAGATTTCAAACCCAAACTGATTAAAAGAGATAAAGAAGGTCACTATATTCTCGTACAAGGAACTATCCAAGAGAAAGAAATAACACTCATAAATATTTATGCACCGAACTCTAACGCACCCAACTATATAAAACAAACATTACTGGACATGAAAAGCCAGTTATCCATGAATACAATAGTAGTAGGGGATTTTAATGCTCTATTGTCACAAATTAACAGATCAACTGGACAAAGAATTAATAAGGAAATACTTGAGCTAAATCAAACTTTGGAGCAAATAGACTTATTAGATGCCTACAGAATTTTTCACCCTTCAAAGTGAGAATATACCTTCTCAGCTGCTCATGGATCTTTCTCCAAAATAGATCACATTCTAGTCCATAGAACAAGCTTAAGTAGATGCAAAGGAATCAGTTATCCCCTGCATACTATCAGACCATAGTGCCTTGAAACTGGAGCTGAATAGCAGAAGTAATTCCAAGATCCTCACAAACACATGGAAATTGAACAATAATCTGTTAACCAACCAATGGGCCACAAAAGAAATTAAAGAAGAAATTAAACAGTTCCTACAACTAAACGACAACCCCAGCACAACATACAGGAATTTATGGGACACAATGAAAGCAGTTCTGAGAGGAAAATTCATAGCAGTGAATGCATACACTCGGAAAATAGAGCAAACTGCAATAAACAATCTAATGATGAACCTCAGACAACTAGAAAAAGAGGAGCAAAACAAACCCAAAGCACATACTAGAGAGGAAATTGTAAGGATCAGAGCAGAAATCAACACAGTGGAGACAAAGAGAACAATATAAAGAATCAATGAATCAAAGAGTTGGTTCTTTGAAAGGATAAATAAGATCGACAGACCCTTAGCCAACCTTATCAAACAAAGGAAGGAAAAGGCTCAAATCCATGCTATAAGGAATGAAAATGGGGAAATCAGCACAGACCCAGAAGAAGTCCAAAGGATCATAAACACATATTTTGAAAATCTATACTCCAAGAAGAT
>PVIC010046965.1:0-14009 GCA_004025085.1 Thryonomys swinderianus
GAGGGAGGGAGGGAGGGAGGGAGGGAGGGAAGAAATGTAACCAGCAGACTGAAAGAAAAAAATTAAATGGGATTTCCAACAAAATCTAACCCTGCACTGTATCCAAAAAGGGTACTGTGGCCAAACCTTTCTCCAGACGCTTCCACTTCTCCTCTCCTCTCTTCTCTTCTCCCCTCCTCCCCTCTCCCCTTCCCTCCCTCCCTCTCCCCCCACCCCCGCGACGAATAAATACAGTAGCCCTTTAAGAAGCCGCAGCGATGCAGATGATGCAGGTGATGATGATGCAGACCAATCATACACTGCTAAATGCTACTTCCACCCATGCACCCAATCATACCTCACGTGAGCACTGCTCCCACCCTCTCGTCCAATCACATCCAAAGCCACCCTATATAAATGCCTGTAACTTCCATAATAAAGGGAAGTTCTCGACCGACATGGGGTTTGGGAGTTGTGATTCCACATCCCCGCTCACCCTTCCAAGGTGGTCGGACAACGGAGATGCTATGGTAACCGGCCTGACCAGACGATAACTGGCACCCGGACATAGGGTGTCCAGCCTGGGTAGTCCACATCAACGGCGAGTCAATTTTCGCCTATCAGGCCCCGACCTAACCTATCAGGTGGTGGTCAACCCTCACCTATCAGGCCCTAGCATTGCTCCTCAGGCAACAGCTTGCCCCTCAATCTTTGCCTCCCAGGCCCCGGCCCTTCCTAATAGGATGCAAGCCACCCTGCACCCATCAGGCTCCACAGCTGCCTATCAGGCGACTGCTTCCCCCCCAGCTCCTCATACCTTCCCTTCATGTTCTGCCTTGCCTTCCATAACCCCTCCATTTATAACTTACTTGGTCTGCTCGCTGCTCTCTTTGTCGCTGGAATCCTCTGCACTGTGATCACCGCCCCCCAGCCCCCCCATGCCCATCCAGTACAACACCATCTTTTTGTTAGGCTCCTACTTCAGAGCCGCCATCTTGGGATCACAATTTCCATGGTGGCATGCCGCCATCTTCCCCCCAGGCTCCCACACCGGGACCACGATCCTGGGATCACAAGTCCCACGCAATACGCCATCACTTTACCCTCTGGTTCCCGCACAGATTCAGCCTTCTGCTACCTCCCCACCAGATAAAATTGCACTTGCCCTTTTCACCATCAACTTCCTTTCCTTTGATGATCAAGGTCTTTGCCCATCATAGTGACATTGGAAGCCATTCAATACAGCCCCCCTCGTCTTATGGCATGATCCCTGCACCAACCTTACCCATGGCCCAGCCCTACTTTTAACCATGAGGAGGGGATATGCCTGTGTTTTTCCACATGGCTTGCTTCAATCGGTCTGGATCCCGCCAAAAAACATCAAGCCTTACTGTCCACAACCAGTGACGAGATCACTCAAGCAAACAGCTTGATCCCAGTGATCCTAGTGACTCTTCTGCTCATACTCCAACATCTGATACCAGCTGGTTACACACAAATCAACCTCTAGCCAAAAATTCAACTGTTGCCCTGATGTCCTGTGTCTCACCAAAATGATTCAACCATTCCCACCCCTGGTTCCTCTACTTTTGCAGTCTTCCTCCTGCAGCATGGATTCCTGTAAATCTCACTGACCCTTGGTAAGACTCCAATCCCCTCTTTAATACTGTGCTTCATTCTAGAACAGGCCCCAAACACGTTCGCCACCAAAGAGACTTGGGGACCTCTGCTATCATACCCATGATTGTCTCACTAGTTGCAGAAGTTACTGTGGCAGCCACCGCCTCTGCCACCCTCCATAATTAGATCTCTACTTCCTCTGCCATTACTTACCTCACCACGAATACTTCCCAAGCCCTTGGCCAAACAGCCACAATGTTTGAAGACCTCGAAAGGCAGTGCTAACCCTCCAGACCCAGGCAGACCTTGTGAGTGAAGAACTTAAACTCATGGAGACCAAGTCTTGTGCCCAATGCCACATCAGTTATCCCAGCATGTTTGTTACACCTT
This sequence comes from Thryonomys swinderianus, assembly GCA_004025085.1. NCBI lineage: Eukaryota > Metazoa > Chordata > Mammalia > Rodentia > Thryonomyidae > Thryonomys > Thryonomys swinderianus. Next base: position 1,990 of record PVIC010046965.1, read on the forward strand.
ACCAGTGCTTAAACTGTGCCAACCTCACCAACTTTTCCAATTATATGTGGCACACCTGGGACACCACCTATGATGCCCATTTAAAGGACCTCACCAGAACTATTATTATTTTTTTGAGACAGGGTCTCGCTTTGTAGTTCAGGCTGGCTCTGAGCTCATTATGTAGCCCAAGCAAGCCTTGAACTCAGCAATCCTCCTGTCTCTGCTTCCTGAGTGCTGGGATTACAGGCGTGAGCCACCACGCCCGGCACTGTGGTATGTGGTATTGATTGCTGGTGAGCGTGAGTCTCCATGCCCAACATTGTATGTGGTCACCAGGGATTGAACTCAGGACCTTGCGCTTGCAAGGCAGGCACCAGAACCGCTGAGCTAACCCGCCGGCCCTCATCAAACTATTATTAATATAAATGCTACCGACGACCTCACCTCCCTGGTGCTCAGAGACATTTGGAACACTATCTGATCAGGACTTCAACACAGTTGGTCACAAGTCAAGGGTCTAATTTTGGGAATCCCCTTATGTTCTTATGGTCATTGTAATACTCCTGACTTGTGCCATATATAAATTGCAAGAAAGGCTTGTTGGTAGTACACTCAAACTCACAAAAATATCATGTTAGCTGAAGCGAGATGATACCACCAGGAGAGAGAAGATAGCCAGGTAGAAGTGTGGTTAAGCAAAGTACAGTGGGTCTACATCTCCTAAGCCACAGAGGATGTGCATGGACAGGGTGAAACCCAAAGATGGATTTAGTTGAGCAGGGCCCACGGGTAAGACACCCTTTTGATGCAGGCGCCGAAATGGGTATACTCCGGTAAAAGCTCCTGGATCACGTCTGATGGTTTGCATCTGAGTGATCCATGATAGCCCAATCTGTACTAAACTCCCATCAGCTGCTCATATCCTCCTCCCCTAAATTGGGCCAGAAGGCTGGTCAGTCAATGACAGGTAAGAGTTCTCCAGAGAGAAACAACCTAAGCCAGGTGCAGTCACACAGCCCAAACGAGACCTAGGTGGGACTGGTTAGCTAATGACAGGTAAGATTCCTCTAGCTGGAACAACCTAAGACAGGCACAGTCGCCCCAAGGTCTTTTTTACAAACAAAAGGGAGGAGATCTGGCCAAACCTTTCTCCAGGTGCTTGCACTTCTTCTCCTCTTCTCTCTCTCTCTTTCCTGGTGGACAAATAGATACAGTGGCCCTTTAAGAAGCCACAGCAATGCAAATGATGCAGACCAATCATACATTGCTAAATGCTATTTCCACCCTTGTGCCCAATCACCCCCCCGCCCCGCCACGAGCACTGCTCCCGTCCTCTCAACCAATCACATCCAAAGTCACCCTATATAAATGCCTGTAACTTCCATAATAAAGGGGAAGCTTCTCAACAGACATGGAGTCTGGGAGTTGTGACTCTGCATCTCTGCTCACCCTCCCAAGGTCGTCAGACAATGGAGATGGTATAGCAACTGGCCCAACTGGACAATAGGGTACCTGACATGAAGATTTAGGAAAGATAAAAGAAAAAGCATTCATCAGACAAACAAAAACTAAAGGAAAGATAAAAATAAGGAAACAGCTATGTCCCAGTACAGAACAACACAGCAGCTGAGCCCTAGCATGGGTAATGCCATTTGGTCCTTGACCAACAGCAACTCTTGAGATCGTGGATTCCATGTCCTGGCCACAGCAATTCACCAACTTTTGAGTCAGCATGGGACAGCAAAGGTACTACTTAGCTGACTGACCTGATTGTGGATGAGGTTAACACTTGGGGAGAGAAGGTAAGTCTGGAGGGTCAGCAGTCCCAGGAAGAAAGTACAGATGTGTGGATCAGCACTAGTCCCAACAAAAATACATAGTTATTGCAAACTACAAAAACAGCACAAGGTTTTACCCTAAAAGTGACTCCACAGCAGGCCACAATTAGAGAAGAAACCCAGTATAGTGTCCTCCATACTGCCAGCTAAGAATGTAATCAGTCTCTATTTTGAGAAAGGGTTGTTAAAGAATGAGCCACAGAACTACTGAACAACTTTACTTCAGAGTTTTCACCATTACTTTCTCACAGTGACTGGGTGAGAAACAGACAGAAGACAGCTGTAGAGTGTGAACTAGACAGACCCTCTCAGAAGTTTAAGTTCAGGCCAGGTAAGACAGGGTCCCTGCCTGCTATAGTTAAGAAGCTAGGCCTAGCAAGTGTGGCTTTCAGAAGAGACAGATCTAAAAGTGTTGGCATAAATTTCAACAGCTTTGAACTGACATGCGGAGGCCTATATTTAGCAGAGACCAGAAGGCTGATTGCTTTTCCCATCTGCCAACAACAAGGACACACCTGAGTTTGGACAATTGCTACAGTCTAGGGTGAATAAAAAGCATGGTCTCTGAAGCAAGAAAGACACCTCATAAACTCACAGTCCTTAAAGCTAGGCAGAGAAAATTGTGACTTCCTGGGTTCTAAGACTGCAGATTTTGAAAGAAACCATTCATTCAAATATGGAGAGTATTTTTTTTCCTTTCTTTTTTATTTATTGTCTTTCAGAGACTTAGGGTCTTTCTCCATTTTTTGTTATCTTTCTCTTCTTTTTGTCCTTTATTTTGCTTCTCCCCCTCTTTTTCTTAATATTTTGCTAGTTACTTAATATCATTAATTTTCCCCTGTCACTTGTCTTCTCTTTCCCATATTCCATTAATTTTTCAAATTTTACTTTTCTTATTTTCTAGTTTCCTACTCCCTCAATCTGTACTATATGTTTCTATTGGCTTAACATGTTTCTATTGGCTTGAATCACTGGAGCTATACACATGACTGTCCCATCAGGCAGCTTTATACCTCTGGTGGTATAAACAGATCTAATTATATATATTAGTCTTTTAGTAATAAAGTTAATAAAAAGTCTATAAATGGAATGAACCTAGTCAGTTGCTTGAATCTGAATAATTACTGCCCAAATATAAATGTTAATGTTATTCATCCCAATTAAAATATATTAATAAATTTATTTCATAAAATTAAGATATATTCAGAATAGTCTATTAGTAATTACATTGAAATCTCACTCCACAAACACACTTTTGTTGGTAAACAGTTTGGTTCACAAAAACATCTGGCAAAATGTTATTTTTGTTTGCAAACTCTCCATCAAGTGACAAACGTGACTGTGGCCATCTTTCCCACACAAACACAAATGTGTCCATCCTTTCTAAATTCACAAAACAAATTAAGTCATCTACCAAAGTACCACTGTAATTATTTAATTTTAGCAAAGAAATTTTACATATAACCCATGTAGTTACAATTACTGTGCCACAAATTAGCTGCATTACAATTTTTAATACTATTTAAACGTTTTCCTTAAGAAACTATAATTTAATAATGTCTGGTTTGCTAAATCACCCTTTTCTTCCATTATTATAATCAAAGATCCCCTGAGAAGCAGTACAAGCTTCTTAGTGGCACAGTGATGAATATACCACCAGTGGTTCAAGCCACCCAATGAGACAGTGAATTCAAATCAAGACCCACCAGGCAATAAGACATATGAACTACAATCTCATCATAAACATGGTAAGCTTTGTGAATCTTTAGATAGTTAACTCTGTACTGCTACTGTTGAATGCTGTTCTGCTGTTAGTGGAGGTAAAGTGGTTCAATTAGTAGACATTTACGATAGGTCAATATTTGGTTTGACAAACTGCTTATACAATAATTATTAATCTCTTTTGTATGGTTATCACATTCCTGTCAGCTTGGCCCACTGGCGGTACACATATAACTGTCCAATCTGGAGTCTATATTCATGAGACTATCCCATGTTGCCTGATGGGACAGTTAGGCAGATACCACTAGTGGTTCATGCTGGTAGAAATGTAACGTATTTAAACCAGAGATACCTGGCAGTGAGACATACCAATTATAGTTTTGTCATGAATGTGTTAAGGGTAGTATATTACTAGATTTTTTTTAGTATGTCAATATCCAGATTGACTGCAATGCCAATATTGTTGCTACTCTTCATTACATACTACAGCCAAAATGACAGAACTATTACTATTAATTAGTTTTCCTACTCCTTCAATCTTTACCACATAACCATTAACATGTTCCTGTTGGCTTGTATGCCAGTATCTGGATTGTCCTTGTATCATGAACAATATTGCAAGTCACTCCCAGAGAACCAGCTACAGGGTCAACTATGCTCCAATTTCCACTTCCAAGTAAGTGAAGGTAGTTTCTGGGGCAAAGGAAGAGGGTTATAGTTAGCTGCATCTGAATTACATGACTGAAAAAGACACTGCAGAGGTTTCCATACAAGCAGAAAGTCTTCCACTGTAATCAGTTAGTAGTCTCAGACAAAAATGCTCCAGAAACACCTAATTCCCCCAAAGCTAATGCAAAGGGCAGGGAAGTAGCAGAAATAAAAAACCATACAACCAAGTTACTCAAAAGAGTAACAAAGGAGATTAAAAAAAAAAAAACTGGACAAAACGAAAATAGCAACAAAAATACAGATTAATAAGGGGCTTGATAGCCTCAAAGAATATATAATTAAACAGATGATGGAAAATAACCTGTGAATCTACAGAAGGCACTAATAAAAAGCTAATTGAAGTAAACAAAACTCTATGAAACATGAATGTCTAGTTTAGAAGACAACCAAGTCCATGAAATGGTACCAAACAGAAATTTAACACATGAAGAATTCTGTTGAAAGTAAGGGCAGAAGCAATCAATTTGTGGACAGAGGGTCAGAAACAGAAGATAAGGAGGCCAGGGATTTAGTTTAGTGGTTCCAGAGACTGCCTTGCAAAAGTGCAAGGTCCCAAGTTCAATCCCTGGAACCACATACCACAATCCAAGCAATCAGTACCACATACCACAATGCCAGGCAAGGTGGCTCAAACCTGTAATTCCAGCTCTCAGGAGACAGAGGCAGAAGGATTGCTGTGAGTTCAAGAATAGCCTGTGCTACACAGTGAGCTCAGGGCCAGCTTGTCAACTTTGAAAGATTCTGCCTCAAAATCAAAAACTAAAAGGGCAAGGGGTGTTGCTCAGTGGCAGAGCGCTTCTGAGTTCCCCAGTATGGCAAAAAAGGACAAATTGAGGAAATAATCACATTATGATAGAAAGTAAATATGTTAGAGATTTCTTTGGTCCATTTTATGAGGTAATAAGGCAGATAGTTTTCTATAAAGGAAATAAAGATAGAAATTTGTCAGACATTAATTTCCAAACTAAAAGTGTTTAAGAGCAATCCTTCAAAAAAACATGAGGCCTAGACATTGCCTCAGGGAATTATACTAACCCTTTAAAAGTATGTGATTAAAATCCTAGTTATGTGATATAGTTCCCAAACACAGAAATAGTCTCCTAAATTATTTTTTCTGAAGTAAGCATAACATTAAATATGACTCAGAAAAGACAATATACTAGCCAATGTATTTCCAGCACTGCATTAAGGGTGAAAAAGTAGAAGTGATCCCAGTAAAATAAAAAACCCAGTAACACTGTAATCCCAGCACTCGGGAGGCAGAGACAGGAGGATTGCTGAGTTTGAAGCTTGCCTAGGCTACATAGTGAGGTCAGAGCCAACCTGAACTACAAAGCGAGACCCTGTCTCAAAAAAAAAAAAAAAAAAAAACCCAGTAACAGTGTTGACTATTACATTAATGCAGCATTACTTTGGACACAGTAGCCCAAACAATAAAGTAAGTAAAAGAATTTCAAGTTATAAAAATTTTCAAATAGGAGATAAAATTATCTTATTTGTAGACAATATGATTATATATTTAGAAAAACACAGATTATGAAAAACTATTACTATAAGAGATAATAAGAGGTTAGACACATTATTGACAAGAGAAATCAAAGGCCATTAATTATACAATAACAATGTATTATGATATCTAAGATTAAGACAGACATGTATAATGCACTAGAGATAAAAAAAGCCTTAAGACATTAGGAGGGGTAAAAGGAAACAAATGGAGGGCAGGTAAGCCATATTCTGACACAGAAAAACCTTCCCAATCATAATCTGTAACTGAATGTGATCTCTATTTTAAAAAACACCCAGAGACTTGGTAAGCCACATGACCTAGCATTGTGCTGTTACATATTTACCTACTGATTTTAAAAATGAGCTTACACTAAAACCTATACTTTTGTATTTGTAACAGTTTTCTTAATTGCCAAAATTACTGGGAATAGCAAAGATGTCCTTTCATAAATGAAGGTATGAAAAAAACTATGGTATACAAAAGAATGCTATTCCAAGATAAAAATAAGTCAACTATCAAGTGCAAAATGACAGGGATGTAGTGAAATGAAAGAAGTCAGCATAATAGGTGTCAGAGGTACATTCTGGTGATGAAGAAGAGTAAAATACAAAAAACTATTTTACAATGGTGATTTCTATTTTGTATGATATTTTATGAATATGTGATACTGTGGTTTGTCAAAACACACTGAAATTTATAGCATATAAATGTACTTTAATGCATGCAAATTAAAAACACTGGTGAAATCATAAGATTGAGAGCAAATGTTATACAGTAATCTAACTGCACTGCTACTGCATGAAACAACCTTGCTGAAAGAATTAGAAGAAAAAAAGTGATGGCCTTTAGCTAACCTTCAAAATGAGTGGAGCCCATAAAACTGAAGGGTAATAAATTATGAAGGGTAATAAATTATACATAAATACTGGAAAACAGATTTTAATTTTAAATTTATACAATTTTAATGTTTGCAAAGGAAAAACTGAGCAAAAAAGGGCAGAAGGAGGGTAATGCACCAACCTTGGATACACAAGGGCCCAAGTTCAATCCCCAGTATTGCGAAAAAAAAAAAAAAGGACAGAAAGATAAAAGAAAACTGAAGAGTAGAATGCCTGAATATTACAACAGGGCCTAAAAATTAACCCAAAAAGAAAAGAACAGAAATACGGGAACAAGACTAGGAAACAGATCAACAGAAGAGAAAACGATGTCCAGAAACAGACCCAAATATCTATGAAAATTAAAAATATGGTAATTATCAGAAATGCAAACACGCCTGCCAAATCAAGGCTACAAGATATAATCCCAGAAATGTGTATGTGTATTCATATGTGTGTGTGTATGTATATATATGTGTATGTATGTATGTATGTATATATACACATCAAGTACTCATAATAATATAAAAAGTGCATCTAGCCGGGTGTGGTGGCTCACATCTGTAATCCCAGCACTTGGGAGGCAGAGGCAGGAGGATTTCTGAGTTCGAGGCTTGCCTGGGCTACATAGTGAGCTCAGGGCCAGCCTAAACTACAAAGTGAGACCCTATCTCAAAAAAAAAAAAAGTGCATCTACAAGAAAATGTGGCATATCTATGAAACATAAGGTAATTGTAAGGAAAAACGATAAAGTTCATTTGGAGTAATTATCAGCATATATAATGAAAAACATTCAAAATTATGCACAGCAAGGCATTACTACATAAAGTGTGCATGTAAGAAGCACATATGTACAAATGTTGCATATGCATTAAAAAAATCTCTGGAAGACTCACAATAATCTGGTAGCATTGGCTACCACTGTAAAGGGCAACTGAGGAACTAAGGTGAGGGGGAGACATTTCACTGGATTTCTTTGTATCTCTTCTTTGAATGATGGAAACATACAGTATTACTCATTGAAAAAGAAAACTAAAATTGGTGTTAAGAGAAAGAGAGGAGCAATGATGGCAAGAAGAGGCAAATAAGAGAAATCACTCTTGGGAGATAACTGTCCTAAGTTCCTCTTCTGTTTCTGTTCAGTTGGGCTATCTTCACAAGGCTTGTATTATAAGTAGCCCTGGAAAGCAGAGGTAGTTTATACACCAGAGCAAAAACCAGACCTCCTACTTCTCAGGACAAGGATTCAGGTTCCTTAAGCTTGAACTTCCATTTTGATAACATAATTGAGTATACAGATGTTATCTGGTCCTCTTCGTATGATCATATGGAAACAGATGCTTCTGGAAATAAAAAGATGCTACCCTTGCTATTGTTGATGCTCCAAGTAATACAATTCTTGGTTAGTGGGTCAGGAGTTTCGTGTCTTCTGCTGGAATCCACACAATTTGGGCAGGTTAACTTATTAGCTTGCAAGTTGGAACAAACAGACCCACCACAGTTTCTAACAAGCCCAAGTCAAAGTAATACTAGAGAGCTGGAGTATAGCTCAGTGCTATACCACTTGACTAGCATGCATTAAAAAGGCCAGGTATCAGATCCCTAGCACCACCACAAAAAAGCAGTGATGATTATGATGGTGATGGTGGAGCTGGTGGTGGTGGTAAAGGAGAATATAAGGCTAAAAGTCTCACATGGATCACAGAACAAAATAATATAAAAAATTTTCAATCCAAAAAGGAAGTCGCAAGTATTTGTGCTAATATCATAGCTTCGGGCCAAACATTTAGCTCAGTGGCAAGCGCCAGGTCCCTGGTTCTGATCCACAGTAACCACATACAACAATACCAGGTGTGGTGACTCACATCCACCCACAATCTGCATCACATACCACAGTGCCAGGCACGGTGGCTCACACCTGTAATCCTAGCTCTTAGGAGGTAGAGGCAGTAGGATTGCTGAGTTCGAGGTTTGCCTGGGCTATATAGTGAGCTCAGGGCCAGCCTGAACTACAAAGTGAAACCTTGTCTCAAAAAAACAAAACAAAACAAAAACATAGCTTCAACATATTACAAAGCCAGAAAAAAACTGCTGCACTGTACTTTCTGTACTGTTATGATGAAAATTACTTTCCAATGCATATCTCCTACTAAAATCAAGACTTTGAAATTATGAAGTATTTTTTCTCATTAATCCTTGAATCAAGGAAGAAACTGTCTAGAAATCAATGAAAACAAAGATATCACATTAAAACCTAAGATAAATTAAAGTGATTATAAGAAGACTATCTGCCAGTATGGTAGTGCATACTTGGAACTCCAGTACTCTGAGAAGCTGAGGCAAGACTATTAAGTTTGAGCCCAGCACAGGATAATTTCTAGAGACTCAAAATAATTTTTTTAATCTTAAAGAAAACATTTTTATTTTTAAATTTTATTAAAATGAAAGACTGAAAGGAAATAAATTAGATTTATTTAATATTCACTAATAAACTTTAGCTTTATTTAAAACTTTAATGGATCTTCAAGGGTATCATTACTTTAGATAGCCTAAAACATATAACCCTAAAATGAAAGAAGCAACAAAACCAAGATATTCAGAAAAGTAAAATAATTGTAAGAAAATGTTACATGCAGTGCTATAGATACTAATGAGGAAAATTACAGGGAAAAGATTACTTATCTAGTGAATCATAAATTAACTGAGAAATAGTAGATCATGAATACACTACTGAAAGACTTAAAATCTATCTTTAGAAGTGTAGATGGCTCTAGCTTTGCTTTGTATCTGATAGGGAAAGAATAAAACTTTCCAAATTACTCAAATTACTGCAGAGAAAAGACAGAAGCCTTCCAATTCATTTATATGCTTGCCTTTATGCATGTCCCTGGTAGAGATATTTTCAAAAAAATAATAATCAAAGATTTTAAAATCCAGCAACATTAGAAATCAACTCAATTAGAACATTTAAAAAACTTATCAATGTATTTTATCAACAAAAAGTATTTAATTGTATTTTACTAAAAATTGTTTTTTACTGAAAGAGAAAATGAAATAGATACTAAAGATTTAATTCAATTTAAATCAGGTATCCATTAAATAGGGCAACACTAAACACACTGTAGTAAAACAGGCAAGCCCTATGCACTCAACTAACAGCAATAAAACACAGAGACAAAATGTGTACACTAAAAGCACTTGCAAACACTGTCTTCATGGCAGATGACATTAAGAAAATCCAAGCATTCACCTAAAACCAACAGTATTGCTATATACCAGGAAAATTAAAGTTCACATGACAAAAACAATTGCCATTCTCAACAGTAACACTAGAAATAAGACAAGTTTAACAGTAAAGGTAAAATTTCCACAAATCCAAACAAATATAGAGACAAACCACATTCGTTAATAGGAACGGTAAAACACAAAGGTACGGGTTAGCCCTTAGTTAATGAATAGCAAAATATACTTTATATTTACTTACTACACATAAGCAAAAATATCTGAAATTAATGTAAGACTTTGTGAGGGGTTCTCACTCCTAAGAATTCCACAATATAAATAAATCTTTAAAAAGTTAACTCACATCTTCCTGCTAGAATCTGAGGAAAAGAACATCCTCTTTGTTTCTGTGGTCTACAACAGCAATGCTCATTCCCCTAAATCCTTCTGATCTAGTTCTGATACTGATGGTAACTAGGAGTATGTGGTTCAAATTATACACACTCACAATGTTTTAGCATATCTTGGGGCTACTTAAAGTCAGAAAGAGTAAACACTATGCATTAGAATTATGTGGCAGAATTATTTTGTAGCTTGCTATAATCCTAGTACTTAGGAGGCTGAGGCAGGAGGATTGCCGTGAGTTCGAGGCCAGGTGGGCTAAACGGAGAGTTCAAGGCCAGCCATCTGGACTATGTGGCAAGACCCTGTTTCCAAAAAAAAAAAAAAAGTGTAAAGAAAAGAAATAAAATTATTTTATAAAGAATAATGCTGGGTAGGTTTCCAGCAGATTGAAGTGAGCGGCGTGGACGGACCCAGCTGCTGCAGGCCGCCGTCCCTTTCCAGCGGACTGACCCGGCTGTTGCTGCGGGCCTCCGTCCCTTTCCTGCGGACTGAAGGGAGCGGCGCGGGCGGACCCGGCTACTGTGGGCCGCCGTGCATTTCCAGCGAACTGAGGGAGTGGCTGCGGACCCCTGTCCGTTTCCGGCGGACTGAAGGCCGCCCACCTGCCCACTGTATCCCAGAGCTGTGCAGTGAGGAGTCAGGTACGGACCCTGGGCACCAGCCGCACCACGGAGGGTTGAGGGCCTCCGCCCAGCCCCAACCCCACCCCGGAGTTGCGTTGTGAGGACCCAGGCCCTAGAGAAGCTGGAGCCATCTCCTGCATCCCTCCACAGGAGGCGTTCTCCTGGAGCCACACTGAGACACTAGGGACATAGAGGTAACTCATAAGCTCAAAGTCTCCAGAATAGAATTTAACAAAACTTTTTATCTTATTTACTGTATTTAATACTGATATCGGCATTTATTGTATCATGGTAACAAACATGACGTGATTGTTCTGCTCAAATACCTCCCATGATGTGTCAGAACTGAGAACTCTCAAGGGTCATTACAGGTTCAAGGAGGACACCCCAGGAAGGTGCTGCATGCAACGGACCCCAGATAATAGAAAGAGACCTGCAACAAACAGTGCCCTGTCATCAGACAAAGAAAATGAGAAAATACACAAAACAACAGACACAAAGATCACCACCACAGGGAAAGTCAGAGAAAAGGGAAATAGGGCAAACTGAAACTCAAACATCAGGACTCTTGGAGATGGTAACTAAAGCGGATCTAGTAAAATGGAAATCAGAACTCATCTCTGAGATCAAAGCAGAGATACTGCCACAGTGAATGACATCATTAAAGAAGAGATCAGCGAGATGATAGAATCCAAGATAGCAGAAGCAATGGAATCTTTTAAACAACTTCAAGCAGAGCTCCAGGGAATGATGAAGGAGAACGAAAGCTTACGCAGTGGGATGAATGAAGCAGAGAACCGAATCTCAGACCTAGAGGACAGCATAGCAGCCAACGAGCAGGAAAGGTATAATCTATGGAAAAGAGCAAGGGACCATGAAAAATCAATTCAACAGCTTCTAGATGACTCAAAGAAAAATAACATAAGACTGATTGGAGTCACTGAGGAAGCAGGAGACAGTGTAAAAGACATAAAAAAAACTATTGTCAGAGATAGCAACAGAAAACTTCTCAGGAAAAAGATATAAGACATACAGATAAATGAGGCCTATCGGACTCCAAAACACCATGACATAAAAATATCTACACCTAGACACATTATTATCAAAGTTC
>PVIC010046966.1:0-14041 GCA_004025085.1 Thryonomys swinderianus
CAGTGCTACATAAAATGTGAGAGGGAATAAAACCAGGACCCCTGCTCACTCAGCTGTGCACCTCGACCAACAGCAGATAAGAAAAACAGGCAGGCAAAATCCCTATCTCCAAACAGACACAACTTTCAAGTACACTTTTCACAAGAGCTCAGAAATTGTCTCAAGGCAAAATAAGCAGATCAAACAAATGACTGTCTGCCCCATGGTGACAAGCCAGTCACAGGGCTATTAAGAATGGCATCTTCGGGTCACCACCCTGACTTGTCATGTGTGAGTAGGGAGAATGGACCAGGAGGGAAAGGTGCGGGAGCCACATGCCGCACCTGAAATAGTACAGACAGAAGTGTGGCCCTGGACAGGGCCAAGATGAAAACTATGATGTACTCCACGTTGGGGGGATGGGGAGTATTTTCTAATGTATACAGAGTCTCAGTTCTGTTGATGTATGTGTTTGACAGCTGCACAGCAACGTGAATGTGCTTCCCGCCATGGAGCTATATACAAGTGTGGTCAAAATTTCATATTATTTTATATATAAAACCATACTATATAACAATTTTTGAATGATTATATATAATTGTTAAAACATATAACATTACTATATATAAACTGCATTTTAAAAAATAATAGAATTAGAGAATATCAGAAAGGTCCAAAATAAACTTAGATTGTGATAATTATAGATTCACATGGAGGTATAAGAAAAACGACAAAGAGATCCAGAGGTAATCTAAATCATCAGTCCCTCCAATAATAACAACTTACTAAATTACTGTATATAGCAGAACCAGGATATTGAAAGCAACATTCAAAACAGAGGATATTTCCATCACACAAATACATCTTAGATGCCCCTTTGCATCTACACCCTGTCTCCTCCTTAACAAAATTATGGCAATCGACTAATCTGTGCTCCATCTCTATGGTTTTGATATTTCAAGAATGCCGTATGGAAATTTCTGGAAATTTTCATACAGTGTAGTCCTCTGAAGATTCACCCAGGTGCACCAATGTGTTTCTGTCTTACTATTGAGCAACACAGCATACCATGGATATAGCACGGGCTGTTTAATCCTTTAACTGCTCTGGGACACGTGAAATATTTCCAGTTTGGGATTATTATAAATAAATCTATTATAAACACTTGTGTACAGGTGTTCATATAGGATAAATTTCTTTGTTTTCTACAATAAATGCACTTCCTGAGACATACAGAATTTGCATGTTTAGTTTTAAAAGAAATTGACAAAAAGTTTCTTAAACTAACCATTTGCATTCCCAACAAGTTATGAGTTTACCATTTCTTTGCATCTTATTCACCACTTGGTGTCTTTTGAAAAACATTAATTAATTTTTAAGGATTCTGGTGAGTTTCTTAGTTGCATATTGACATTTCAATATGATTTTAATTCTAATTTTCTTTTTCCTTTTCACACAGTGTAGATTCTTCATTTATTTTGCCCATTTTTCAGTAAGATTTTCTTATTGTTGAGATTTGAGTACTTTTTATATAGCTACTAGAGAATATATTTTCCAGTTTGTTTATAGAACTCTTCTCCTATATTGCAGCCTGGCTTAGCATACTAATAAGATAATTTATAGTCAGGTTTTTTTAATTTTATAAAGAATAACATTAATACATTCTCATCCAGTGTTAATTATTGGAACTACATATGAAATCTTAAAAGTAGGTACACAGATACCTCTCTGATTTTAATTCTGGTTTTTACATCTTATATAAAATCTAGAATATTTTGCATTACATCTCCAAACTTTTGTGGGAATTTGAGGCTCATTAATCAAGTAGGAGAAATTGGTATCTTTAATGTATTATAATCTCACATCCATGAGCATAGTATTTTTTCTTTAATTTCTTTCATTGGTCTCTTGTTTGTAAAATTTACCACATAACCCTGTATTGAGTATTTCTTGTTACTATAATCTTCCATTTCCTTTATTCCTATAAACACTTAGAATGCAAACCAATCTTGTCATGTTGGTAGATAATGATGTATATTTAATGAAGACAATCACTGAATTGCATTATTCTACACCATCATGGAGTGAATTATGAGCCTTCCAGAGGCCCTTGAAGAGGAAAAATAAATAACTCAATGGGCTCACCCATCCTGATGTTGCAGTCTTTTTCACAGCAGCCAAGACCTGGAATGTGCTACTCCACTGTCAGCAACTCCAGCACTTGCTGTACTGAACAGTGATGACATCTAGAAACTCTTCTTCTGCTCTAGATTAGGTTAAAACTGAGCCATAATAAGCAAATCAGTTCCCTCAAGTTTAAAGACCCAATTCAAAAATGGGCATCTGAAATGAACAGACACTTCTCAGAGGAAGAGGGAAAACCAGCCAAGAAGTATATGAAGAAATATTCAACATCACTGGTCATTCAAGAGATGCAGATGAAAACAACACTAAGATTTCATCTCACTCCACAAAGAATGGCTGCTATTGTGAAATCAACCAGCAATAAATGCTGGCAAGGCTGCAGGGAGAAAGGAACCCTTCTCCACTGTTGGGGATTGTAGACTTGTACAACCACTGTGCAGATCAGTGTGGAGATTCCTCAGAAAACTGGGATTAGAGGTCCCATTTGACCCCGCCATTCCCCTGCTAAGAATATGCTCAAAAGAATTAAAAGAATCATATTATAAAGACATATGTGTACCCATGTTCATAGCAGCTCAGTTTGTAATACCCCAACTTTAGAAACAACCCAGAAGCCCATCAACTGGAGATTGGATAAAGAAGATGTTTGTTTTTTTATAAAATGGAGTATTACTCTGCCATAAAGAATGACAGGTTTCATTCATTAATGTGCAAAAGGACAAACCTTGAGGACACACTAATAAGTGAAATAAACAGATCCAAGATATGTAAATACCATATCTTTTCTCTGGTTATGAGAACGTGTAGATGTAAATGAGTTCTAGAATGTATGATAGATTTTATGAAATAGGAAATATTCAGAGGGAATGTGGTGGGGGAAAGTAAAGAGGGGAAATAAATATGATTTGGAAGAAAAGGGAAAGAACATGTATTTGGGGAGTGGGGAGTTGTGGGTGGGTAGGGATATGGGTAAAAATGAGAATTAATTCATGTCATGTACTGGTACACATTTCCCAATGTTGAGTGTGATTGTGAGCTGTACATAAAATGCACCAATAAACAATTCAATTAAAAAAAACCTGAGCCATAAGTACAGATGGCTCTTATGAGGATGGAATGAGGGATGCCAGGAAAACATTCACAGGAATCACCACCCTCTCCATCAGCAGATTCTCTCCCTAAGGTGGCCACAGGCAAGGTCTGCCTCATTTCCAATGCTCAAATCACAAATCCTCTTCATTACTTAAAACTGCCCAGAGTAGAAGAGGCCCTAAGTGCAGTGATACCAAGGAAAGGCCATCTGCTCTATTTACTGCTTCTCCTGTCCATGGTTTTCTTCTTCTAGTACCTTGTTTTCTTGGCCAAAGAATTCCTCCCAGTGAGAGCTACCTGTAGCTTGATGGCATTTAGCATTTCAATCATTGTTAGAGGTTGTCTTATAATTGCAAGAGTGAACACATTGCTAAAGTGCTTTTCAAATATCATCTGTCTGTGGGTCACTTTCCCAGCATTGGGACACAATACCTGATGCCACAATTTAAAGGAAGAGAGGTTTATTTTGGCTTGTGGTTTTATTGAGTTCAGTCCACTACTGACTATGAAATGGTGGAAGGGCACGATGGAAGAAAGCTACTCATCTCACCTTGTGCAATCAGAAAGCAGAGGGAGGAGACAGGCTGAGGACAAGAGCCCACCCCTCTAGCTCATGCTCCTAGTGATGACACCCTCTGCCCAGACCCCACCTCCAAGCATAAGAGACTTTGAGGAGACATTCTACATCACAACAACCTATGGCCAGCAGCATTTAATCTTAGTGTCCACTTTTCTCCTGTGGACAACTCACCCCTTAAAGAGGCTCCCTGGCTCATTCCCCTCTTCTGACAATGATATTCCTGAGGAGGTTCCAGATGACTGTGCCTCTAATCATCACCTTTCCCTAAATCAACTAGTTGACTCAGGACTGTATCTTAGCAAAGCCTGGACTTGAAAGAGGGACCAATGCCAACCCATGTGAGGTGAGTCTGTGCATGGCAGTGTCAGAGGGAAGGTGTGTACATTCCTTCCACGGGTTTAGATCTGTCCCAACCCTTCCCCGTGGTGTTTCTAACCAGTTTCTCTAGTGAATTGAATGCTCCTGGTGCTTTCCGTGATGCATCTTACTTTTTCTTAAACTCAATAGACTTAACTGCTATTGATTACAAAAAAAATAACAAAACAAAAACAAACCTAATGTAAATTCCTCAAGATGAATTTACAAAGGTATGAAATGAGAGGAGAAAAAAGGAAGACAAGTTTCATTGGCTTCAGGTTTGACAAAGACTTCCAGCGTCTTAGCCTCTGGTACAACAGGGGAGGTCTAGGATAGGAGAAAGAATGGAAGGGTTCTCCATCCATCCCATGGTTCTGTAGCTACAATAAGCACTGACACTGGACTAGCCTCCTCACTAGCTCACCTTACCTATAGCCTTTTATTTTTTCTAATAAAATGTGCAATCAGTAATATTCCCAGGAGAGTGAATGCATTCATTCACTCGTTTAAATTATTGAACAAGTTATCATTAAATAGAAATTTGAGTTTATAACAACATATTTTCAATGTATCATTACATTTGTTTTTTTAGTAAATTTAGTTGTTTGGTACATTTTAGGAATACGTTATGATCACATTCCTCACTGAGAATTTGTACCTGTACATAATATATCTTGATTCTTATTTTGTCCTGTATACTACTTATGAAGTAAATGCTTTCTGGCAAAAAGAGGACCACATACATTACAGAATTGAGGCATAACATCCTTCATCACATCCCATTGGCTAGAAGCAAGTCGCATGTTCTGCCTCCACACAGAAGGCCTCTGTCCAGTATCTCACACTCAGCCTCCAGAGCAGTCCCTCAAGCTACTTCTGGAAGTGATACACATAGCACAGGCTGAGGTGGTTGACCATATACCTCCCTGATACATACTGTTTCTGATCCCCAAGTTTACCTTCCATAAAGTGAAGACATTCTGTCCTGGCTGTCAAACTCTTCTGGGCCTAAAAACACCTGACCTCACATGAAAGCCCAGAAGGCTGTCTAACTACCTCCATGTGGGCTGACCTGAATTTCAGCATGTCCCAAGTTAGAAGGATCTGGTCTAGGAGCAAGGCACACGAGGACTAGATAAGAACCCGTGTGCTAGGGCCACAGAACTTTATCCCTTTGCCTTCTCTTCCACAGGCATCACTTGGATGTGTTTGATATTTCTGGAGACTCAAAAAGGTGCTTGGTGGAACCCTCAGCTAAGAGCTCAGAGGACCGTGGGGCCTTCTATAAGTGCAGCTGAAAAAAATCTTTCTGGAGAAGAACTAGTGCTCAGAGGCCAGAGCATATGTGAATCAGTCTGAAGCTATTGGCTCTAAACCCATGAATGTTCTTCCCAGGTTTAAGGCAGTGGAAGAAATGAATCACAGTTCACTGTCACACTTGTGATGAGGCCCAAATAGACAGTGTATGTGAAAGACACAGTTGCTGATAAGAACATAGAATATTTGTCTCTTTGTAACTAGTTCATTTTACTCAACTTATGCAAAATGTCTTTTCTTTTAAAGCTAAATGACATTCCACTATAGAACCTATAACATTCTATTTATCTCTCTTCTGTCAGCAAACACCCGGGTTGTGTTGTTGCCACAACGTGATTCCTATGAATATAGTTACTTTACAGTTAGATAACCTCATCCTGGCTACAGAGAGAGAAAACAAGAACAGCCAGTGTTTGTTTATTTGTTAGAAGAGAAAAACAGGAAGGTTATCAGGAGGAGGCCCCACCTCAGATATAAAATTTAAAGAAACACGAAGTCAACAAGTGCGAAGTGATTTTTTATGACGGATGTGGCTGTCCACAACATCACTGGCTTTGTTCTTTGTCTCCTCAGTATTGGAAGCCTGAGAGCCCCACAGCAGGTAATGGTGAAGGCTGAAGATGAAGGGCCTGTGCAGGAGAAGGTGGTCCTGAAGGACTTGGTGATGTGGGCATGTGCACATCTGCTCCTCGGAGATCACTCTAGTGAGAGAAGCCCAGGGCAATTGGATGCACTCAGGGAGTGTCATAGTTCCTCACCACAGGCAGGTGCTGGAACAATAACCATTCTGAGTTTGTTCCTAGGTTTCTGTGACTCAGTGTGTCATGCAGGCACACACTGCAGAAGGATGTGGGAAAGGTACAAGAGATCTGGATCATCTCCCAATGCAAGTTCAAGCTGGATTCTTTGAAGCATTCACTTTCTCCTGCACTGTCCCTGTGGGGTCTGTCTAGAAGAAACTGAATGTTCCTTCCAGCACAATCTCCTTCCCATGGCAGAGATATTAGGGTTGCCTGGAGGTAAGAAAAGGTCAGAAAACTTCCATTACAAAAAAAAGAGAAAACCATTCTGACTTTGGAAACAAGAACCACTGAACTAAACAGAATGTGACTACTCAACACATTGACTGGGGACACATTGACTGTGAAATGGCTGTTATAGGTGGAAAACACAGGAACCGGTTCCTTTTCTGGCTCTCAGAGGTCACCTGAAACCTCTCAGCATCTGTAGGCAAAACCCTTGAGGAGCTCATCCAATGCTAGAGGACCTGCAGAAGGAGAAGGCCTTCTCCACAAACATGAAGCTTCAGCACTCTTTCTAAAATGTGAACATTTTCAGTACTTGCAGTTAGGTGTATGCTTTGGCCAGCCTTCTAGGTCCAAAGAAATTCCCTCCAGCCAGACCCGTGGTAGTAATATAAGTGTTCTGGTTCATTTGATGCCCGTCAATATCCTGCAGCCACTTACTTATAAAAGTCAGAGATGCATTTCCAGTAAATAACTGTGGTTGAAGAGGAGCTGGTAATGTAAACTTTTAACAAGGGTTTGGATGCTTTGTTTGTGCATGTGAGTGTGTATTTGTTTTTTTGCAGAAGACTTCCTGGCAGTATGTTCCATTCTGAGAATGTAACAGACAAAACCAGAACCTACTGGTTTTGAGACATACAAATGAGACAGTCGCAAAAATAAGTGCTTAAAAGTGTGACACAGCCTGAGGTAGGAAAGGAGAGTCCTGCTTAGGAGGCTTGGGTCTGGGCTGGGGGGCTGGTGCTGACATCCAAAGATGAGTGGGAGACACTGTGTGGGGCCCTGTCTGTGTGCCCTGGGAAGTGGGCACTGCTCTCCAGGGTGAGCAAATCTGCAGCTTGCAATCAGCATTTGTGCAAAAATGTGGAAACTGACAAGGATGTCCAGGGCAGAGAGCTCAGGGAGGGCACTCTACAGCAAGAGAATGGAAGTATGTATTTAGCATTTCCTCACATGGTATTTTCTAGGCATGAGAGAAAAACAGCTTGGGGTGGGAGATGAAAAGCCTTCCTGTTTGCCTTAGCTGATTCCCAGAGTGCTCCAGATCCTGTCAACTGCACACTTCAGCTACCTGCTTAGGCACCACCTAGGTCAGGACTTACTCAGTGTGCGCTTTGTGCTCTTGAACTAAGACACTCTGGTGCTCTTTCAGTGGAAACAAACAAGGCAGGCACCCCTGAGGAGATGGTGCTCTCAGCCTGCTGTGGGACCCATAATGCATCGCAGCATTCAGCCCTCCCCACCCCCACCACAGTTTAGAATTTGCACAGAAAAAGTCAGATTACTGCAGCCACTCTCCACGGCAGACCCTTCTTGTTCTCAGGATTCAGATTTCCGTCCTGCTCCTTTTCAGCTTTTACCCAGCAACTCAGATATGTCTCCTGTGGTGTCATCAAAAGTGGTCCTCTTGCCAGGATAATGCCAGCCTAAACAAAGGCCTGCTTTTGAAGGCCCTCTGAGTGTTAATCCATTTCCCTTCTTTTCATGGCATGTCACAGGAAGCTAGGAACAAACTCAGAATAGTCATTGTTACAAAAGTCATCTTTTTGTACCAAATATAACTTGCAGTTTTTTCATATATAATCACTTCAGAAGAAAAATTCTGTAACGGAACCATTTATATATAAGCCATTCTGTATAACACACTTAGAGATATCCTGTATTTAGCCAAACAGAGATCTTAAACACCTTGATGACAATCAAGTACTTTCACCTCAGGTTACAAGTGGAAAAAAAAAAAAAAAAAACATTTTGCTACCCCAGTGCCATGTTAAGAAGTTACCTGCAGGCATCCAGTTTAAAAGGTGTTAATTGGGTAGCTGAGGAATCCAGTGTCAGGAGCAGTGAAAAATGGAGCATTAAACAACCAGATCATGCACACACGCTGGTGAACGGAGTCCAGGTAAATAGCATTTTTCTGTCCAAGAAGCCTGTCTGTGTCCATCCATCAATCTCTATTTACTACGCAGGGTAGAGGATTGAGGCACCACTCAAATAAAATGAAGTCTATGGAATTCTGGAAGCTGGATGGAGAGATGTTTTTACAATTCATGAGTGGAGGTTTATTTTCAATATCTCCCTAAACATGGGCAATTAGGTCACATAGAAAGAAGACAAAATTTGAGCTTAGATCTGATTTTGAATCTTGATTGTCACTAATAACTGAGGGATTTTCAGAAATTACATCAACTCTCCTCATTATTTTAATACATTCAGCACTAGGTGTTCAGGTCCAGCACAGTGTGGACCAATTTCTCCCATGCCTCCCTGCAAAGTGCAGGCCCAAACCCTGGGACAGCTCAATGAAATCGAGAATGATACAAGGGTGAGAGCGATGGCAGGAAAGAGGGAAATAGATGCTATGGGGATGGGAAGGGAATCTGGGGAAGGAAGAAAAGAGGGAATAAAACTGTTCAAGATGTGATAAGTACACCCACTAATCCTCCAAGATGATTAAAATTGGTATTCACCCAAAGCCTGAACTAGGGAGAGCTATCACATGGCATCCCACACACCACAGAAGTGACCCAGACCTTATTTTTCAGGATCTCTAATCTAGCACCAGAAGGTGGATCAAGTGATTCATTACTCAAATTGAGAGGGATATCTTCCAAAAGGAAATGGGAAAGCCACAAAAATCAAAATGGAGTCGCTTGTGCCAACCCAATTTTTTAAAAAGCAAATAAAGCTGAGGAATTATAAAGAAAGGTTCTTAGGCATGATCTGAAAATAAGTACCCCCAAAAGATTGTGCAGGAACAATACGCTTGTAGACAGTCCATGATAAACTTACCCAAAAAGTTCTTCTGCAAGGGTATCTGACACGAAGCCTCAGTTCAACATCAGACAGACATTGCTCTGTATTAATCATCCTGGACTAAGGTCATTATTTCAAAATATGTAATATGGTCCTCCTCAGTTTTGTGCTTAAACTCTTCTTGTCTCAGCCTTTTCAATACACTCACGTTTTACTAAGACAAAAATATCCTCATCATGGTCCTCTTTTCCTCCCAAATGAATATCATTGTTCTTTGGAGAATCTTTGTTGATTTTTTTTTTGAGACAGGGCCTCACTTTGTAGTTCAGGCTGGCCTTCAGCTCACTATGTAGCCCAGGCAAGCCTTGAACTCAACAATCCTCCTGTCTCTGCCTCCCGAGTGCTGGGATTA
The DNA here is from genome assembly GCA_004025085.1 of Thryonomys swinderianus. NCBI lineage: Eukaryota > Metazoa > Chordata > Mammalia > Rodentia > Thryonomyidae > Thryonomys > Thryonomys swinderianus. Next base: position 9,665 of record PVIC010046966.1, read on the forward strand.
CAGGCGTGAGCCACCACGCCCGGCTGTTGATTTTTTTTTTTTTTTACATCAGCACAAAGGTGACCCTGGCCTTATCAGAAAGAGAGTGTTGTACACCACCCAAAATAAGTAGCTAGGAGAAGCACTCTTCTCTGTCCTGAGGTCTCAGGCACCCTTTTACTTCCAAGAGATACCAGAAAAAAAAAATGACCTCAGTCTCACAAGTAAGCAGTCCCTTCTGGGTAGTCATTGTCACTACAGACTTGGATGTTCTCACCCATGCAGAGACCTCTGGACCATGCTAAGTGAGGACCCCAGTGAGCCCTGAACTCCTGGGACAACAATGGGACACACAGCAGCCTGGCCTTGTGAAGCCCCTCCTGCCCCTGTGGCTGGCACAAGAAGACCCCATTAAGAGACTCAGTACCAGAAAACCAAATGGGCCAAAACAGCACCTCTTATGCTCTAAAAATGTTACTACCACAAGCTCAGTCAGAAATAAACTGGGTCAGAAACTTAGCTGAGACTAAACAAAATAATTGCACACAGAATGAATCAGTTTAAGTATGTTTCAATGTCTGACTGCATGATAGACAAAATGACTGAAACATCATTGAAATAACCAGGCAAAGACACATCAGGAAAACCACAAACTGAATGAGCATGCACTCTCACCCACACCAAGATGTCTGGTGCATTGTCTTATGAGGATCTGAAAGTAGCTGGGTTAAAGTGCTTTCATAATCAATCACAATTGTCCTGAAACAAATAAACAAGAAAAATCTCAATTAAAAGCTGGAAATTATCTTTAAAACAACAAGTAAAAATTGCAAAACTGGAAAATGAAAGTAGCAGCATTAATATCAGGAGTTCTGTGTGTGTGTGTGTGTGTGTGTGTGTGTGTTCCAGTTTTAAATAAGTTTTCAATCTTGGCATGGTGATACATCTCAAAATGTATCACACGGTCCTTCATACAGAATATAAAGCCACTGAATCTTAAAATAGTTCTTTTGAAATAAAATTTTATATAATTTTACATAATTATATAATTGTTTGGTACTGAAAATCAGTCGAACTCAGGACCTTCTGCCTCCCGGGCAGACCCTGTAGCACTATAAATAAGTACTATAACTCTTCACACTAAGAAAGCCTGTATTCCTAGCCAGAGGTTTAGCTCAGTGGTTCCGGTGCCTGCCTCGCAAGCTCAAGGTCCTGAGTTCGATCCCCAGTAACCACATACAATGTTGGGCATGGAGACTCATGCCCACCAGCAATCAATACCACATACCACAGTGCCTGGTGTGGCGGCTCATGCTTGTAATCCCAGCACTCAGGAGGCAGAGACAGGAGGATTGCTGAGTTTGAAGCTTGCCTGGGCTACATAGTGAGCTCAGAGCCAGCCTGAACTACAAAGCGAGACCCTGTCTCAAAAAAAAAAAAAAAAGAAATCCTGTATTCTTATAGTTAATCATAAATTGAATTGAAGGGATCCTTTCAACATCAGCCCAAACAGAGTATTTTCCTAAACAATGTCTATTGTTACTTTCTATGGGAAATAAAGTTAGTCAACAAATAATTATCAGGCAAATTTATAGATCATTTATTTTTTTACTTTAATTGAATGTTATCATTAGTGATATTTGGGGAATCAATTTTGTCATTTAAAATAAATTTTTATTTACTCAGTTTCAAAGAAAATAGGGGCAGTTACCAATCCAACTGCCCTGCTCCTAGGTATAAATCAGAGGAAATGATGTCAGCAGACCAGAGAGATGCTTGCATGCTGGTGTTTGTTGTGGCACTGTTGGTAAATGATAAGTTACAGAACTGATCTGGATGCCAGTCAGACCAGCTGGATAAAGAAAATGTAGTATATAAATGTGCAGCAATATTCAAAAGAATGAAATCCTGAAATTTGTAGTAAATTTGGCTATAATTGGAAGATACTGCTCTAAGTATCTTTCTGTGTCTAAGCCAGACACAGGGCAGACACAGAAAGATAGGTGCCACATATTCTATCCCACATGTATAAGCTTAAAAAAAGAATCAAGGGGGCCAGAGGGTTAGCTCAGTGGTTCCAGTGCCTGCCTTGCAAGCGCAAGGTCCTGAGTTCAATGCCCAGTAACCACATACAATGCCAGGCATGGAGACTCACGCCCACCAACAATCAATACCACATACCACAGTGCCAGGCATAGTGCTTCATGTTTGTAATCCCAGCACTCGGGAGGCAGAGACAGGAGGATTGTTGAGTTTGAAGCTTGCCTAGGCTACATAGTGAGCTCAGAGTCAGCCTGAATACAAAGCGAGACCCTGTCTCAAAAAAAAAAAAAAAATCAAGGGCTGGAGATTTAACTCAGTGGTTCCAGTGCCTGCGTCACAAGCACAAGGCCCTGAGTTCAATCCCAGTAACCATATACAATGCTGGGCGTAGTGACTCACGCCCACCAGCCATCAATACCACCTACCATAGTGCCAGGCGTGGTGGCTCACACCTGTAATCCCAGCACGTGGGAGGCAGAGGCAGGAGGATTGCTGAGTTCCAGGTTTGCCTGGGCTACATAGTGAGCTGAGGGCCAGCTGAACTACAAAGCGGGACCCAGTCTCAAAATAAATAAATAAATAAATAAATAAATAAATAAATAAATAAATAAATCAAGCTGCTAAGAGAAAAGTGATTACTACAGAGTGGGAAGTGGGGTGAGGGGTAGAAAGATTTGATCAGGGCATGCTCCACATGTTTTTATCACACTGAACCCCATAAATATGAACATGTACATTTTAGTAAAAGAGAAGAAATACATTAAAAAAGAACCCATCTGTGAAACAAAGAAAGGCAAGATAGGTGTAGACAGTGGAGTCCTCTGCCATTCTTAATTACCTGGGGAAGTAGGTGGTCAAACACATCCACAAAGCCAGGTGTTGTGTGTCTCCCCTTGCTAATTCAAAGGAAGTGCTAGGACTGAACAATTTGAAGATCACAGCTCCAACAGTGAGTGCAGCAGCCCCAGCAGCCTCTTCCTGTCCACCTGTCATGAAAATGGGGAAGAGGTTTCCAACAGAAACAGTACAGAAACCCATCATCCTCCCACTACTGGAAAAATCTTGTCCTCTCTCACTGAAACAAAGCCAGTTCCTTTTAAATTATCTGCATTGCTCTGGTAGTTTAGAATCCAGATCAAAATCTGAGTAAGTTATCTGAGCTTGTGGAGGCAGAAATAAGAGTTAGGCTCTCTGTCACTGGAGAGTGTCAAGACTTTCAGAGTGACTAATGACATTGCAATCTGTGATCAGGTAAGTTAAAGTGCAAGTGCAGGTAAAATTTGGGGAGATGTAATAGCCACAGCCACAGGCCATTGTGAGAGGAATAAATAAAACCAGTGGATTGTGCAAGGATAGGCTATTATAACTTTCACTGTTTTATAAAAAAAACATCTGAAAAAGATTGCACCCTGAGTGGCACATATTGAAATGCTGGAACTTACACATGTGCTTCAAAATAGTATTTTGAGTTGGGACTGAAATTAAAATTTTAGGAAAAAAGGATGCAAATTCCAGTTTCATATATGCCTACAATCTAACCTCATCGTCTGGGTGATAATTAGTATTTTAGTGCAGAAGGCATGGGTCATAATATAATTATAACCCCATATAGATTCAACTTCTCTTGCCTCCCTGTCTAGGTTATTTATCCCTGGCCATATATATATATGATATAGTATATATATGATTATATTATAATACTATATATTATTATATTATTACATATGTATGAAGATATATACATATATATACATACATATACATATATACCCATACACACCCACATACATACCAGGGATCAAACTCTGGACCTTGCACTTATGAAGCAGGCTCCAGAGCCACTGAGCTAATTCCCCAGATCTCTGGCATGCTTTAGAAGCTTCAAAACATTCTCACTTGTGGGGTTATTTTCACTGTTTCTCATTATATCCATTATTTCCTCTTATTCTGTAGTCCCTAAGGCCCCTCAGGATCTGCAAACCTTGACACAGCCAGATGTCAGCATTCCCCAGGCCAATAGCAACATCAGACCCAAGTGGTAAAATGTACCCTCCAGAAGAATCCAAAGGTTTTGTTTGTCTCTATCTACAGCATTCAAGAAATCCGTGTTGGAGTCTGGAGGCACCAGCCCCAGGAAAAAGAAAGCAGCACTGCAAAGTCTGTTTCATGTGTCTGTCATGTACTTGGAAGCATTTCTATATTCAATATATTAGCACGAGCTGCAGGGAGTAGTACTAATTGGTTGCTTGGTTGATTAACTGTAACAGGGGCTCAACAAAGGCTTACACTAAATGAAGTTAAGATGCTAGCAATTTCTTAATGCTCTATAAATAACTCCCGAGATCAAAGAAGATA
>PVIC010046967.1:0-14043 GCA_004025085.1 Thryonomys swinderianus
TCCAATGAACTTTATACTAATTCATTCTCATGACAGTCCTATGAAGTGAATTCTATTATTGTAATTTCCATTCAGACTCCTGAAAGGGTTTAAACCCAGATGCCTGGCTTCTCTCTAGTCTGTGCTTGTAACCACCGCCCTGCCCTGCCTCTCTCTCCCTGGCCTTCAGCACTATGTTGGTTAATTCCCATGTCTATCTTTTTGGAGACAGCTACAGGTAATCTGATTGGAGGAATTTAGGGCAGCTGTTTTAAAGGGCTGTGGGGGTATGAACTTGAAACTAAAATTACATAAAACTTATCTAAGTGTCCTTACCAAAACCAGATGGAGAGATTTTTAAGGCCCAGCTTCAGCCTCACTCTCATTGAAATTCTACTACTCCTGCCACTACCAGTTTCATCCCTACTTTGTAGATCTACAACCAACACCTCCTGCCTCATCCGACCTCATTCTTGTACTTGACTCCAGCACTACACACCCTCTTGCTTTCCACTTCATTCCACAATTCATCCCAAGCACCTTCACCTTCCTTCCCACCTTGGCACCTCTTCTCACTCCCAACACTGATGAATCAGAGCTGCCCTCTCTGGATCATCAAGACATGGGAAGTCCTGTGGAGTGGTCTTTGCCTCTCACTTTTTCCAGCTCTAGATACTAACTTTTTTTCCTTTTATTTTTGGTACTGGGGATTGAATTTGGGACTTTGTGTTTTAGAGGCAGGTTTCATAATCATGGAGCTAAATCCCCAGCCATCCAGCTCTAGATCTTATAAGCAAGAGGGCGTAAGGGCTCTCCAAGTGGAAGAGAGCAAGAGTGAATCCGCTTATCACTCACAAGCAGATGCTATGGAGGGCAGGCCCAAGGCATCCTAGAATGGGGATCCTCAGCAAAGGTTAGGAGGGCCAAAAACCACAGAAGAGGAGAGAAAGCAGCTGCAGGAAAAGAGAAAACAAAAGAAGAGGAGATGGTGGAATTCAGGGAAGCCTGTGCTATAGCAGTTATCCTCTCCTATGTTCAGATCCCAAGGTCATATGAAACACAAGAGAATATGGCCTCCCTGTGGCCCCCCTCCCTCTCTCTCTTTGGTGGGGCGTCTGCCCCATGCAGTGACCCAGATCCCAATGTAACTAACTGGGGGAACGTGCCTCTCTTTTGCTCCCTATCCTTTCAGTCTGCAGACAGCAGGTTTTCCCAGGTCTCGTGATGGGCCCTGAATCACTTACTTTTTTTTTTTTTTTTTTTTTTTTTTTGAGACAGGGTCTCGCTTTGTAGTTCAGGCTAGCTCTGAGCTCACTATGTAGCCCAGGCAAGCCTCGAACTCAGCAATCCTCCTGCCTCTGCCTCCCGAGTGCTGGGATTACAGGTGTGAGCCACCACGCCTGGCCATTTACTTTTGCTTTTATTTTCTGACACTTTTTCCTTCCCTTCACCCATTGTCATATGCCTATAAGTCACTTTTCTTTAAGATTTTCCAGGTGAATCTGAGGAAATTCAGGGCTCTCAGGTGGCTAGAGTCATGCGATTAAAAAGCCAGCATTGGGAGCTGCACACTGTCCACTACGTGGAAGATGTGACTATACTTTGACGTTGTAATAGTCATAACTGCATAGTTTAATCACACTAGCAATGTTTAGTGCTTCCTATGTGCCAGGTACAGTTAATACTTCATGTACACTGATGCATTTAAGCCTCATAATTACCTAATATGGGAGACACTAATGCTATTTCCAATTTATAGGTTAAAAAACCAAGGGTTGATATTGTGAAATAGTAAATATTCAAAGTGAAATGGGGTTTAGTGGTAAATAATGAGGAAAGGAAAACATTGATGGTTAAAAAAAAGAAACAAAGCTTGTGTATATAGGGGCAGGGGGGTACGGAGGGTAGGGGAAGGGAAGAAATGAGAATTAAATTATGTCATATACTGGTACAAATTCTCAAAGTGGAGTATATTTGTGATGCGTATGTATAATGTACCAATTAACAAAAAGGAAACCAAGGGAAACAAGCTCACCCAAGAGATGGTGGGACAAGTGGAATTTGAAGCTGTATTATCAGATTACCAAGACTATGAATTTCACTTCTATTTCTACTCTTTTTGATGTTCACAAGGGGCCTCTTTGCTTGGTGTGTGCTACTAGCTACTAGCATGCCATGTCAAGCACACACCTGTGTTAGGGCCTTTGTACTTCCTGTTCTTTGTGTCTGTTAAGCTGTTCCTGTGGCTTCAGAGGTCCCTCTTTCTGATGTCTCAGCCTAAATGTTATTTAAGGAGTTCTTTTCTGAACATTCTAAATAAAATAGCATTACTTCCCCTTTGCCCCAGCATCTTTCATCCTTCTCATCTTGTCATTATTTTTTTAACATCATATGAGATTTATTGTGCAGTGAAACTTTATACTATCAATACAAATGCCATAATATGACATAAAACATCCACAGGAACAGTTTTCATCTTGTTGAATAGTTCACAAAGATTTCCTACATAATTCATTATACAACAGAAATGATACATCTTTTCTTGCCATTTACATACTGCTGAAAAATGTATATATATTTATATAAAGTTTAATTAACAGACACCAGCAGATTGACAGTTTAATACATCTATAGGTGAGAAATGTAATAAAAATAATCAGAATTTACTCAGTATGAGCCACTTCCATAACCAAGTGTTATTTTGATTTACAAACCCCACTGCCAATCAGGCTTATAGAACATACTTATATTATTTTTTCAACTTGTAGTATTGTTCCCCCACCTTGGCTTTTTACAACTAGTAAGATAGAAAACTGCTGAAAAGTAGGGGCAAGTATTTGAAAAAAAAAAAAAAAGTCTTCCAGCTTATTCTAAGCATGACACCTATGATGGAATTTCTTCCCAACCAGTGGATTCTGAAACCATCAAATCACCAGAACTGAATTTGCCAATATATTTTCTCTTTATCTGAGAGATATATTATACTTATTTCCAACAGAGGAGCTAACAATCAAACTTAGTGTTCAGTTTAGTGGCACGTTGGGAAATTCAGCCACCATTTGAGAACTGACTTTTTTTTTAAAAAGAAAAAGAAAAAGAAAAGACCACCAAAATAGGTTCATTAAATTTATTTTAAAAATCATAAAGCATTTCTTACAAAAGAGCATTATATTCTGCACATTGCTCTGAATATATGCTAGGGACATGTGAACAATTTTTTTTTTTTGAGACAGGTTCTATCTTAGTTCAGGCTGGCTCTGAGCTCACTATGTAGCCCAGGCAAGCCTTTAACTCAGCAATCCTCCTGGCTCTGCCTCCCAAGTGCTGGGATTATAGGTGTGAGCCACCAGGAGCAGCACTGTGGTATGTGGTACTGATTGCTGGTGGATGTGAGTCACCATTCCTGGTATTATCGTATGTGATTACTGGGGATTGAACCAGGGACCTTGCGCTTGCTAGGCAGACATGGAAGTCCCTGTGCTAAATCTCTGGCCCCACGTGGAAAATTGTTAACTTTCCTCCCTGTCCCACTCCCAAATGTTTACACTGACCGCACAAAGCAAGGTGTTCACAATAATTACATGAGGGAACTTTTTTTTTTTTAAACCACCAACAATGAACAAAAAAAAGCCATTCACTTTGCTGTTTTAAAATTTCAATGTAAGTTTTTGCATGCCCACTCAACCCTGATTGTAAGGAACTAAAACATTACATCTGGTGAACAGCAAAGATTTCACTACACCTCAAATACAGAAAACCCATGAAGCAGAGGAATGTTCTTTTTTTTTAAATAGAAGCAGATTAAAAAAAAAGATGCAGGACTCCTTCAGATCTTCACTAGTCTTAGGAAAACTTTCTATAATACTGTTTCACACTGTTTTGCAGCAAATACTGTGCATTTTGTATCTGATCCTGTGTTTCTGTAATGGCAATGATTTGATCTTTGGATCCTTCTAAAGGCTCGTCAATTTTTTTTTTTTGAGAGGGTCTCACATTGTAGTTCAAACTGGCTCTGAGCTCACTATGTAGCCCAGACAAGCCTTGACCTCAACAGTCCTCCTGCCTCTGCCTCCTGAGTGCTGGGATTTCAGGCATGAGGCACCACTCCTGGCACTGTGGTATGTGGTACTGATTGCTGGTGGGAGCGAGTCACCATGCCCTGTATTGTTGTATGTGGTAACCAGGGATCAAACCAGGGATCTTGTGCTTGCTAGGCTGACACCAGAACCACTGAGCTAAATCTCTGGCCCAGGCTCATCAATTTTGATAGAAGCTCCTGATTCATGACTGATTTGTTTAATCCATTAACCACCTTTGCAAATAATAGATCCAACCAAATTTTGGGGAATAGTTACTTGTGTAGTATTAATAGGTCCACCAAGGTTACCGTATGAACCATTACCCCCTGCATAGGAATAATCATATCCACAGCCACCCTGTGGCTCATATGCAATCTGGCATTCTAATGAGCTCCATGTATCTATTACAGAGTCCCAAGTTTCATCAGCACTGAAAAGGACCATGCCATTATAGTCATCTCCAAGTCATAGTCTCTTCGGTCATAGGCCATTAGATCTCCTCCCCTAGGTGGCAGTGGTGGTGGTAGAGGATGATTACGAGCTCTGCTACTGCCCTGGCCACTTCGACCAGGAGGAGGGGGTAGTGATCCTCAATGAGGGCTCATATCATCATAATCTCTTCTAGAGAGAGGCATGAGGCACCCACCTGACCAGGAGCCATTCTGTCAAAACTACCTTTTCCCCACGTGGGAAATCCTACAGGCCATCCATGGCGGTCATCAAACATTGTAAAACCACCATGATTGTTAAGTTTCATCATAAAAATTGGGAGCATAAGATTGTTCATGTCCTTTGATGGGAGACTCAAATATAAGGTCAAAGATGATCTTTATGCACTCTACAACCCTATTAGGCTTTCCTCCAATAAGAACAACTCTGTCAGTGGAATGAGGACAGCATTCTTGGAAAAGCTTGATTGTTGTCTGAGTGTTTTCTCAAAGTTCTTTGATTTTAGCACCTTTGACCCCAGTAATTCCTCCTTTCAGACTTTGATGAATTAACAGACTCAACTCACAGTCAAAAGTCACTTCCTTTATAGTGATGGTAATTTAAATATTCCACCACATCACATTCCAGTGGGAGATGGCTAGTTGCAGTGAGTGATGGCAACTGCAGGCCCTCTTCTAAGGTAGGGCTATTTTTCTTCAGAATTTCTCCAATGGTATCAATTAATATTAGCACAGATACTCAATACGCACTTGGGGCCACTGCTGTCTGGGGCTGAAACACTAGCATTGTAGTTTGTACAGAGAGCCTTAATATTCTTGCCTCCTTTTCCAATCACTGATCCAGTGTTCTTGCTCTGAAGCAGAATTCATAATTCAACCATCTTATTGGTTTTTCTAGGTCTTTTAAATGCTTGCTCCTTTTTCATGTCTTCCGCAGGATATTTACCTAATTCACCATTGGTTTTCACGTTGGGAAAGGTTTCCTTTGGCTGCTATTTCCCTTTTCTTGAATTAAATGGACACATCAACCATGTGTCCTCCTTCTCTCACTCCCAAACTGCCTAGAAAGCAGAGCTAGGCAGAGAGCAAGACCAGCCCCCCCACCTTATGCCCTCCTACCCAGCCCTCATTCTGCCCTATTGTTGCACTCTGCCTCACCACCATGTGACACATTGCATTTTTGTTTACTTGTTTGTTTTCTGTCTTCCTCCTATAGAAAGTAAGCTCTGAGAATAGATTAGTTTTTTGATTTCATTCTCAGCACCCTAACAGCATATAGTTTGTCCTTAATCAGTCAACAGGACAGAGTGAAAAGGAGGACAATGGCAGAAAGTTAGGTTTCTGCCCTCAAGGCACTCAGATTCTAGTGAGGAAGACTAACAACCATCAAGAAAATAAACACACAATGCGCGCATGTACATGCACGTACACACACACACACACACACACACATACACACACACACTTTTCAGGCAGCACTAATTACTATGAAGAAAACTCAAATACCAAGGGGGAAATGGGAGTAACGGAGGTGTCATCAGAGATAGAAGGTTCCAGGGAGGCCTCATGAAGGAAATGATTAAGCACAGACTCAGATGAATGACAGAGTTTTGTGTGGTCAAGAACCAGTGGGTGCTGGAGTAGAGTCGTGCTAAAGGGCTGTGGGAGATGAGGTCAGGGGGCAACAGGAACCAGCTCACCTGCAGTTGTTTAGGAGGCCCTACTCTGTTCTCCCTGCTGCATTGCTCTCTAGGGGTTGCTGTAAAAAGTTGCACAAAGTGTGTGGTCTGAAATAACAGAAATTTATTTTCTCATTGTCCTGGAGGTCAGAAGCCTGAAATCAAAGGCTCAAGAGGGTCTGCTGTCTCCAAAGCACCCTGAGGAGAAAACTTCCTTCCTTTAGGACTGGATGCTGCTGATGTCCCTTAACTTGTGGACACATCACTTCAGTCTCTGCTTTTGTGGTCCTGTTACATTCTGCTTTTCTACATTCTCTGTCTCTGTTTCTCTTCCCATTTATAAAAAGATCAGGAAGTCTTGGGTCTCCATACTTGAGTTACACTCAGGGCCCAGCTGGATAATCCAGAAATTTAGTCCTACTGGAAATCACCCACACCCTGCCTCCTACACCCTTTGATCTTTTAAGACAACATTCACAGGTTCCAGGAATTAGGATATGGCTACATCTAGGAGGGGGCAGGATATCATAAGCTGGCATACTTATATCCCCTAATGTCTGGTAATACTGATGCAGGAGAGTTAAGGCCTAACTCTTCACTTGAAATGCTAGTTCATGTTCTCTAAAAATTAAAGAATTAATTTTAGGAATGACAGAGGTTTGAGTAGGAAAATTTTATTGAGAGAGAAAGCTTCTGCTTTAAGAGAAACAGAACGGGGAACCCAGAAAGTGGGTAACTCATCTACCTCACTTTTTAGAGGGCTTTTATGGAGCAATGCCACAAGGTGAGGCAGGTCTGAAATAGGGGGCTACCAGTAAGATTCAAGAAAGTAGACAGGCTACAATTAACCAATGAGTACAGTGGGGGCTTCCAATAAGATTTGAAAGAGATGAGCAAACCATAGTTAACCAATGGGCATATTACATGTACAGTTACTTCAGCAACTTTGATTGAATAGGGTCCACTGAGAAATCAAGCCCTAGAGGGTCTTTCTTGTCAGGAGACTCTTCCAGGTGGTTCAAAGTTCTGGCCAATTATCTAGGGGAATTTGCAGTTACTGCATTCCAAGGAGAATCTGGATCTGGATCTTGACCTTTCATCCTAGGAGAATGGGGCCTGTAGGTCACTACTGTCTGGCTTCTCTCTCTCTCTCTTTTTTTTTTTTGAGACAGGGTCTCACTTTGTAGTTCAGGCTGGCTCTGAGTTCACTATGTAGCCCAGGCAAGCCTCCAACTCAGCAATCCTCCTGCCTCTGCCTCCCAGGTGCTGGGATTACAGGCATGAGCCACCACACCTGGCAAAATGATTAGAAAACGACATCAGCAACTTTTTTTTTTTTTGGTGGTACCGGGGATTGAACTTGGGCCCTTGTTCATCCAAGTTTGGCATGGTACCAATTGAGCTAAATCCCCAGCCCCTGGCTTCTCTTTTGCAAGTCTTTCAAGAGCCAGCCCTATCTATCTGCCTACATATGTCTAGCTGGCTATTCTACCTATAATAATACAATGTTTTATTCAGCTTTCAGACTCAATGTACTCGCTGGCTTACTTAGTTCAAACTTTTACTGCTATGATGAAAAGCATCCTGCATTTGTCACTCACTTCCTCCCAGAGCAGGTACTAATGAATGTTTGCAGAAAAAGAGAAAAGTGAATTAACAGGAATCAAATATCCACACTGTACAAAGTACTAATCAGGCCCTCAGTAAGTGTGGAATTGCAGAATTGTGGTTCTGATACATTACACAGAGGCTCAAATTACTATCCTATTTTGTGGGGTGAGCTGACTGACAAGTTACTGAGGTTGCATAGTGAGGGCTCAGAACACTTAGGGCTCCAGGCCCGGCATGACTGACTCCAAGGTTCCTGCACTTTTTCTTCCATTCAGGTTTCCATGACATTTTGGTCCAGGTAAAGCTTTTTGGGGGGCATTCTGTTTAACAGGATGTTTTCCATGAGGAATGATAAATTAGAGACATGTATAGCTAAATGGATGCAGCTTAAGGCCATTCTCATAGGTGAAGTAAATGGGACACAGATGTATAAATACTGTATCGCTTCTCTAGTATGAGAAACCAAAGCACAAATGAGGTCCAAAATATGTGATATATTTTGTTAAATAGGAAGGCAATGATCAAAGGAAAAGGAGAACTGAGTGAAGGAAGGGGAAAGCAAAGGAGGGAAAGAAAAAAATTGACGGTAAAAGGAGAAAATGGAAACAAAGCTTATGTATATAGGGGTAGGGGGCTGAAAGGAGGGGAGGGGAATGGGAAAATAAGAATCAAGATATAATATGTACAGGTGCAAATTCTTAGAGAGGAATATGATCATAATATATTCTTAAAATGTACCAATAAAATAATCAAAAAGATGTTTGGCAGCATTTCTTGCTTTTGCACACTAGATGGCAGTAGCAACACCCAAATTGATAACTGGAAATGTCTCCAGATGTTCCTTCCAGGAAGGGAGATCACCTTTGTGAACTACTGTGAGAAGGAGAAATGTTACACTATTTAGTGGGAGCGATGTTGGTATAAGGTGATGGGTTATCTCAGAATTATACTTAGGTCTTTAATGTACAAGTAAGGCCCTGTCTTTATATTACAATGGAGATTACTGGTTATCCCCAGATATCTACTCTGAGGTTCTCTAATGGCAGATTACAGCTTAGCACATTGATGCCGAATAAAGTCTGCGTTTCCTAGCCTTCCACATTCCTGGCAATGATAGGTGAGAGAGGTGGGAAATTCTTGACTATGCTTTTTTATTGTTGTTTAAAACAGGGCCTGCCATATACTATATCTGCCCTTGAACTCCCTTTGTAGCCCAGGTTGGTTTTGAGGTTGTAGTGATCCTCCTGCTTTAGCCCCTGGAGTACTGGGATTACAGGGTGTACTACCATGTCCAATATCTCTGTGCTTTTATTTATTTTAAAATTTTTGGGACAAAGTCTAGCTTTGTAAACAGTATAGTATTGAGCTCATTATGTAGCCTAGGCTGGGCTCTACTTCCAGGGATCCTCTTTCCTCAGCCTCTGCCATGCAGGGATTACAGGCATAAGCCACTTCATCTGTCTACCCTCTGTGCTTTTAAAGTGTGGAGCATAACTTCCTGCCTTGCCTGTTTCTTCCTTATGGCTTCTGGTGCTCGGATATTACAAGAGAAACCAACTTTTTTCTGGTCTACATCACTATTGTATAAGAACCCTGTTACAGTTGCTAAGGCTGCATTCTATTACTGACCCTAGCCTCGTGAGGAGGAAAGAAAGAAGAAACAGGAAGAAAGGGATATAAATGGAGGGGCATAGGTGGTCTAGGTGGATGAGCTGAGATGCTTAGAGAAACCTGGGAAAAAGCTTTTGAGTTGAGCCTAGAAGGTAAAGAAAGTAGGGAAAAGGAAAGAGAGATAGGGTAGCCAGACGGGCCTGCAGCAGGGACAAGGGACTGAAGGACAAGGAGGGCTTGAGTAGGCTGAGAAATGACATCAGAAGGAGAGCTAGTGTCAAGTGAGGAATTTTACCAAATGACCTCAACAAGGTACAGGGGATCTGCACGTTTGTCTTAAAGTCTTGGTGGGAGGAACTTGAGGACTGTGATTAGGAGGCAGAGAAATGGTTGAGGATCCTGGTTTGTCACCAACCCAGAGGATCCACTAATAGGCTGACTCCTCATTTTTGCCTTTTTCCCATTCTAAGCTGGGCACAGGTCTGTGGGCCCTGAGGTCCTGAAGTCTTCTCCAGCAGTCAGCCAGGGCCAGTAGGAGCACAGCCAAGGCCACTGTCTTCAGGCCGAGGACCACAGGTGTGAACACAGACAGGAGGCCTGGGGACACAGAGGACAGCTTAGGTAGGCCCCCTCATGAACACCCAAAGTACACACTCCAGCACCATTTGTGGGTGAGGATGGGTCCTGCTGCTTATAACCCATGTACCCATGTCCTTCCTACAATAGGAGAGGTCACAGATCACCCTTCCTGGTGTCCTGGGCTAGAAGAAGCCTTGCCCTTTACCCATGTCAACAGCATCCTTAGCGTCTGCTAATGAGAGAAAATTCTTGTCATTTATTGGATGCTCAGCTCCTCTGTCTCAGAGCCTGAGCCAAACACTTCTGAATTGCCAGTGTAATCTTGAAACAAATTCTATAATACCAAATAATAATCCAGTTTTCAAAGATGAAGAGACAGACCTAGAACTAGAAGTAATTTTCCCAGAGTCACATGTGTCAAAGAAGTGATTATATATTATTCACGTTTTGAATCATAATTTTCTATACTTTATAAATATGTACAATTATCATGTATCAGTTAAAATATTTTTTTCAATTAAAATATTTTTAAAAAGAAAAATGATGAGCCCAGGTGGTCTGGCTCCCATGAACACCAGGAGCAGGGCCCAGTGTTAGGGAGGGTAACTGGCTATTTTCTACTCTAAGTACTCTCCAGTGACCTATTAAGCTCAAATGTTAACATATGGCTTGCCAGATACTCTTCTGGATATTTGGTAATTGTGATCTTATTTCCAATGCTCATCACTCTGTCCTTTCATTCATGGAGTTGGATATCAAAGATTTATGAAGCAGGGTGACCTGCTCACAATTCTATAGGTAAAAAGGCTCCATCTGAGCAGCCTGACTACAAACTACATTCCTCAGCACTCTCATGCATGGCTTCACAATATAGATTTATTCGCTGAATCCTGAGGGGCTTATTATCTCTCCAGCAAGACTACTCACTGAACAGAGCTGGTACTGCTATTAAAAGCCTTGTCTCTTGGGTATATTCCTAGCAAGGAGATAGCCGGGTCAAATGGGACCCCTAGTCCTAGTTTTCTGAGAAATCTCCACACGGATCTCCACAATGGTTGCACAAGTCTGCAATCCCACCAACAGTGGAGAAAGGTTCCTTTCTCCCCACAGCCACACCAGCATTTATTGTTGGTTGATTTTGTGATCGTGGCCATTCTTTGTGGAGTGAGATGAAATCTCAGTGTTGTTTTCATTTGCATCTCTCGAATGACCAGTGATGTTGAACATTTCTTCATATGTTTCTTGGCTGCTTTGACTTCTGCTATCTCCCTGCTAGGAATATACCCAAACAAATTTTAAAAATCACATTGGAAAGACAGATGTACACCCTTGTTCATAGCAGCTTGGTTCGTGATAGCACAATCTTGGAAACAACCCAAATGTCCATCAGAGTGGATAAAGAAGATGTGGGTTTTTTTTAATAAAATGGAGTATTACTCTGCCATAAAGAATGACAAGATCGATCCATTTAGGTGCAAATGGAGACACCTGGAGGATATACTAATAAGTGAAATCAATAGATCACAGATAGACAATTTCTGGATCTTGTCTTTGGCATGAACACCTGTAGATGCAAATGAGCTCTAGAAAGTAGGACAACTTTTATAGAGTGGGAAATTTCCATAGGAAACTTGGTGTGGGAATGTGATGAGGGGAAGGAATAAATATGATACAGAAAGAAAATAAAAGAGCATGTATAAAAGGGGGTGAGGAGGTGTGGGTGGGTAGGGATATGGGTAAAAATGAGAATTAACTTGTGTCATATACTGGCACAAATTCCCCAATGTTATACGTGATTTTGAGATGTATATAAATTATACCAATAAAGAATTCAATTAAAAAATCCTTTTCTCTGAGCTGCTGTAATATGGTTCTGTGAGGTTCCCACTGTGGAGCACAGCTGGAACCCTGGGAATTTTCTTGGTAGAGAATGAGCCCTAGAAATCTGAGACCCTTGCTTTATCATGGCCAATCCTTTATTAGTGACCCACTATGGATGACTCATTTGTTCTGCTGAACATAGGAACACTCACCTGTGTGAGACATTTGGCGTGCAGGTTCTGTCTCTAGAGAAGTAGGTTTTGCTGTAACAGAGAATGGCTTTTTGACATTTTTCCTTCTCTTTCCTGACACTCACCACATGCTGATAACATGGGTTGCTGGGAGAATCCTGGTAGTTTCTGTCTGATGGAGGCTGGAAGTTAAATCCTACAACTATAAAGAAGTAGTCAGACCTTCTGCCTGAGCATTTCTGGTGTACAGCCCAACCCTGCTTTATCACTGTTCTCTAGTACTTACCATATGTAGGACAATCAATAGACACGGGACAAATATTTCTTGAAATTTTGAATGTTTGGTGGAATATACAATGGGGAGAAGTCACCTCTGTGTGGAGGAGAAAAAAATCTGGGCCTTGAAAGATGAGTAAGAGTTCTGGATAGAAGGAACAGCTTATGTAAAGACATGTAGACTAAGAAGAACTTGCTTGTCTGGGACATGCACAGAATTCCTTATGGACCACCTGCCCCTGAAACTTCCTAAGCAACCTGTCTCACCTTTTACTCTCAGCCTGCTGCCCCATCCTGACTGATATTGAATGTTGAATTTCCTATGAAATTTTACACAGTAGTAGGTGCCTGCATGTTCAGTGGAGATACCATGAAGAAGAATACTGAAGTCATTGTTGGAGGCCCGCACTGCTGTCACATTGGGCTGGAAGATGCCTTCAAAGTTATAAATGGCCTCTCGGCCCAGACCAGTCCCCTGAAAACACCTGATGGGACCAGGGGGGCCATATCCAAGCACTGTGCAGTTTAGGAGGACAGTGTCTCCAACAGTCACCAGTACCAGCTCCTGGGGCTGAATAATCCAGAGGCCAGGGTCTCTAGCTCCTGAAATCAAAGAGAAGATCTATGTTGGATTCCCTCCCTACCATAGTCTGCTCATTTCCTTCCTTATATTTCTCCTCCTTTTCCATTATTCAGGATTTCTTCTGTCAGCCATTCCCTCCCACTGGTTGATTCATTCAGTGAAGAAGTTCTGAGAACCTATATATCAGAGCTGACAAAGCAGAACTCAGCATGTCTTCCAAATACCCTGCTTTGAAGTCATTCTCAGCATAATGGTGGAAATGTAAAGGAAAGTGACCAAAATTTGAAAACCTGTAGAACTTCAGGACCACAGAGAGAGTACCATAACAGCTTGAAAGAAGGCAAACACACTTTCCAGAAATGTTTGTATCAGGTTAAAATGAACCAATCCCTGACATACTCCATTCCAGCAGTTTACAGGTGGCTTCACAAATGTCCATTCTTCTCTTTAATGACCTGAATGAGCCATGAAGTACAAAGCTTTTTGTGGCCTACTTCACAGTAAAGTGTATAGAGCCAAAGTTAAATATATGAGTTATATTACATAGTCACATAATTGTATATGACTCACCCAGGATTTGGGTATCTAGGTCATTGTAAATGGACTTCTAGACACCAGAGCCAATTACTTGAGAAGCAGGGTAGACTACATGATGAGCCTGAGATCTTCATTGCCCTCTGGTAATAGAGTATGTTCATATTCTTTTTTTTTTTTTTTGAGACAGGGTCTCTCTTTGTAGTTCAGGCTGGCCATGGGCTCATTATGTAGCACAGGCAAACCTTGAACTCAGCAATCCTCTTGCTTCTGCCTTCCGAGTGCTAGGATTACAGGTGTGAGCCACCACACCGGCCATGTTCATATTCTTACAGTGTGCTTCCTTGTCCCTGGTTTGGGGAAGAGCCTAATGACTTGCTGTAGCCAATGGGCAGTTGAGAGATGTGATAGAGGCCTCTTGTGCTTCTGCTGTATCCTTGAGAAGACTACACCCAGGCTGTTGCTATCTCTGCCACTTGGGCCCTGGCTTGAGACATGGGAGGCAGAACTGACCCAGCTTCTAGGAAGATAGAAATACAGTGCATACCACTTTAATTTTGTGTAATATGGCATGATCGTAGTAAAGCCAGGGAAGGGACATAGATCAGAGACAACATGTGGGCTAGAGGGCCTCATACTTACCCCTCACAA
>PVIC010046968.1:0-14042 GCA_004025085.1 Thryonomys swinderianus
TTAGCAATCCTCCCGTCTCTGCCTCCCGAGTGCTGGGATTACAGGCGTGAGCCACCACGCCCAGCATTATATGTGGTAACCGGGGATCGAACTCAGGTTCTTAAGCTTGCGAGGCAGGCACCGGAACCACTGAGCTAACCCTCTGGCCCTCCTTGCTATTTTCTATGGTTCAAATACGACACTTCAAGCAGAGTCAGAATCCAGTCAAGCAAGCTTCAGGAGCTGGAACTGCAGGGATAAAGGACTGAAAATGAGAGAAGAGAGAAAAGTCCACTAATTGGGAGATTATTGCAGATGACCAGCACAAAGAAATAAAGTACTAAATGCAATGACTGTAGATATGGATGAATAATAGATCTGAGTGTTTTTATGAAGAAGTTATCCATGTGTGTCAGTTGATTGGGTAGTATTGGATTATGTCAGCTTCTAAGAATCAGTACCGTGGTCCTCTGTGGCAGTGTGTTCTTTGAAGTGAAGGGAAATAAAACTTGTTCAATGTCTAAAGATGATTTTCCTCCTAAGAAAGAAGCACATTAGCTTCAGAAGCAAGAAACAACCAATTTAATAGAAACCCGTTTGGTGGTGGCAATGGTGGGGGAGGGGATGCTCCATATTGTTTCAGGTGTTTCGCTGAAAAGCCTGAGAGAGAATCGGCCAGGTTATGGAATGTCCCCGAGACTAGGGGTCAATCTCCCATCTCTTCCGCTGGTCCCTTCTGAGCCAGTTAATCCGCACATGGGGTGGAAAACGGCTACAACATAGGATCAGAGTTCGAAGAAAGATTCGACTGAACTGGAATTGCTTACTTCCGGTTTTCATCTCCAGAGCTGATCAGATCCACTAGTGCGGTGCCCCATTGCTCACCCCCTCACCATGCAACTGCTCTCAGGGAACAGGGGAAAAGAACTGGTTCACGAGCAGACAAGATACCGCTGAAGTTGTTCATCTTAAAAACAAAAGCACTTTTTTCCATTTTTAATCCCCATGCACGTAAGAATGTACCTTTCTTTTGAAAAGCACAGACTCAAGCAAAAGTAAAATTCTAACGTCAGTACTTTCTCTACCCAGCAGTGTGAATGACCCTTAGTACTTTTAGTTGTAAATATGAAATGTGGTCTAGACAGCATCAAAAGGTCTGAGATTTAGTGTGCTGTAACTCAGTCCTCGTGAGCAGAGGCAATGCTATATTGATCCAGTTCTCTTATTTCACTTTCTTTTGCTCTCCAAAAACCAGAAAAAAAAGGTCTGTTGTATTTAATTCTCTCAAGAGAAAGTAAAGCAGCCAAGGAAATATATAGTTTATATTCCAAGGGAGCTGGACCCCCTGACAACATAACTGGCACTCAAATGAAAACAGAAAGGAAAAAAAAAAGCACCAGTCAACTCTACACCCACAGAAACAGGGGGTCGGCATTGCCCACCAACAGCAACAGCAGCTCGGACCTCTACACAATGCACTTAAACCATGCTGCCTCTCTTCTTCCAGGTATTGTGAGAACCAGAGTTTTAGAGGCTTTAGTTCAAGTCTTTCATTTTTCTGTATCGCACGACAAAGGTCGAGAGAAAGGAAAAGACTTAGGGACAGGTGGAGGCACAGTTGGGACTAGTGCCAAGTGGCCTGATTCTCCTTTTTCTGTGGATAGAATAAGGAATCTGAGTGACAACTGGAGCCCTGCGGATGGACCATTGGCCTTCACTGATGACATTTGTTCTGGGGTGAATTGTGACCTTCTACAAATAAAAGAATTATATATTGAAATCTTGGGGCAGAGATTTAGCTCAGTGGTTCCAGTGCCTGCCTAGCAAATGGAAGGTCCCTGGTTCAATCCCCAGTAACTACATACAAGAATACCAGCGTGGTGACTCACAGCCACCAACCATCAGTACCACACACCACAGTGCTGGGGGTGGTGACTCACACCTGTAATCCCAGCACTTGGGAGGCAGAAGCAGGAGGATTGCTCAGCTCAAGGCTTGCCTGGGTTAGATAGTGAGTTCAGGGCCAGCCTGAACTACAAAGCAAGACCCTATCTCAAAAAAAATTTAAAAAAAAGAAAAGAAAAGAAAGAAAAGGAAAGAAATCCTAACCTCCAGTACCTCAGAATATGACTACATTTGGATTTAGAGTCTTTGTAGAGCCTATGAAGTCAAATGAGGTCCCTGGTGTGGGCCCTACTCCAGTATGAATGCTGTTCCTATAAGGAGGGGAAATCTGAACACAGTGACAAATAAGAGATAGTTTGAGACTTGTAGAAAAGACGACCATCTACATGTCAAGGAGAAAGTCCTGGGACAGATTTTCTCTCACATGTCATGTCTTAGAAGGAAGCAAACCAAGTCTTAGCATCTTCATCTCAGACTTCCAAGATCTAAACCTGTAGGACAAAATATTTCTGCTGTTTAAGCTCCCCTGTGTATGATAGTTTTGTTACAAGTGACCTTTGAAAACTAATATAGCATTAAAAAAAACTGTTTAGCAGACTTCCATCATTTTAGGGCATTTTATTTCAATGAAATTGAAAGAAATATAGGCCAACATAGATGTCAAGAAATTACTCTCTATTATTGTCTCCTTTAGCCTCTTTCTTGGTTCCTAACTTTTTCCTCTCTCATCAATTTCCCCAAAGAAGACAAAGATCCCATGATGATTATATTGGGCCAGTAACCTCACAATTACCCCTGTCACCTCCCTGTAACCTCCTACCTGTCATTCCTTCTTGTAAACTAGAACCTAAAGTACAGAAATAGAAAAGTAATGCAATATTAATCTAGCATAACTATGTATAAGCTATCTTCTATCACATATGGATCATTCTGACTGTTCTAGGTTGCATCCTTTCTGCAAGAACAGCCATTTTGAAGTTATCTTTTCCATAGTGATCATTTTGGTGAACACCTCCAAACAACTCTAAACAATGAACTTATATTTTAGGGGGCTTGAGATCATTCTAAAGTAAAAAGGACCTAGTTCTTGGCAATCCAATCCTCTCAATTTTTTGGTTCCTTCAAAATATCATTTTGATATATCCTACGTCTGCCGCTACTTCTTCTATATGGAACTAGGAGAGGGCTCAGCCATGGATCTCATCGTCTAAATCAGAATTTTTAGTTATTCCATGTGTATAAACAATTTCCCTAATGCCAAACAACCTTGACATGACAAGGAATTCTAGAGTTTCAAAAACAGTCTCGTCTATAATGGTCTTCTGACATACACATGGAAAGCAGTCTGAAAGCTAGGTATGTCTAAGTTTAGAAGCAGATAGATAGTTAAAAATTTTTACCCCACTAATTTTCTATCCTGGCACTCTGAAGCACTCTTCTGCTGGCTATCACCATGCCACGGCAGTCCTATGCACAACTCTGTGATAGTTGAATTGGATTTTCACCTGGATGAGAGTTTGAGAATGGCTTAGAGGATTAGTAAAGCACACTTCCTGGTGTGTCTGGGTGGGTCATGGGCATGACCTTGTGTAACTATCTGGTCCTTGGCTCTTCCTTTCCTGGCTCTGTTCCCTGCTGTGCTTCCAGTCACTGTAAAGCGAGCAGCTTTGCTCTACCACAACCTTCCACCGTGATGGTCCTGCTTTGGAGCTAGCTGACCATGAACAGAATGCTCTGAAACCAAAACTTAAACCTGCTCCTTCCAGTGGCAGATGTTGTGTGTTTTCTGGCAGCAGTGGGAAAATTTTATAATGCAAATACCCCTCCCCATCTAGGCAAGACATTTGGAATGCCTTCCTCCAGCTTTCTGAACTCAGATCAGAGCCTCATTTCTGCTACTTGATTTTGTAAATTTTCCTTTATTGAGGTTATTGGTACATTTTAGGTTTACATTGTGATCACATTCATTATTGAAGATTTGTACCTTTACATGATGTATCTTGTTTTTTTTGTTTTGTTTGAGACAGGGTCTCACTTTGTAGTTCAGGATGGTCCTGAGCTCACTATGTAGCCCAGGCAAGCCTCACACTCACAGCAGTCCTCCTGCCTCTGCTTCCTGAGTGCTGGAATTATAGGTGTGAGCCACCACACCCAGCATTGTGGTGTGTGGTACTGATTGCTGGTATGTGGTTACTGGGATCAAATTTGGGACCTTAGGTTTGCAAGGGAGATGCCAGAACCATTGAGCTAAATCCCTGGCCCCTTACATAATGTATCTCAATTGTCATTTTTTCTCCATCCCCTACCCTTTGCTACTTCATGTTCACAGGTTTTAGTACATTCACTTCTTTGTAGTTGTCATCTATTTCTTCTACAAAGCAGCCAAATCTTCTCAGGCATCCATGGGCAAGAGGCCGTCTGTAACACTGTGGTCTTTTTAATAGTCCTGGACAGTGAGCGTACTATCTGAGTGAGAGAATTCCATAGGAGGAATATGGTCTCTTAGTCCCTAGCTCTCAAAAGGAATGTTGAATAGGGCCTAATGCAAGTCTGGCAGCATGAAATATAAAATCATCTACTTTAGTGGTAGCATTTTAAGTTCTGGGATAAATTGAAGAAATTAAGAAATGGGATGATGAGAGAGTTTTACATTTTTTTAGACCAGCATTTTAAAATTGTTAACACTATGAAGAAGTTAAGCAATATTAAATGTGTTGATATTTGTTCCTTTGTTGATACAATTCATCAAAAGAGATCTGGCATGCAATCTAGGGCAAGGGGAACAGAGCTATGGGGTATAACGAGGGGACATGGTCTCAATTTCAGCAGAGCCTTCAAGACTGTGGAAGACTTATCTGACTGGATATATATCACTTAAGGAAAACTTGGAAAGAAAGAGTCTGAAATCCAGTTTTGTGACAATTAGACTGATGCTCCACCGATAAAAGAAGCTAAAGAAACCAAATGGAAGGATGAAGATAAAAGGGGTATTTGTTTGGAGGTGATTGTGCTCTGAGCCTCTTCACTCCCTCAGTGAAGTAAGCTTATGCTTTACTGCAAGTCTGGTGGTCAGAGCTTAAAGGGGACCTGTAGAGGGTCCAGGGAGCCTGAGTAGCTGCTCTCTGTGGCTGACTCACAAATAAGAAGTTGAAAGGGCCTCCACATTGGCTCATGTAAAACGTAGGAATAGTGGTGAATCCTGTTTTTAAGAGTACTTCACATTCCCTCTATGGAAGGAATTAAGATAAAGGTATTTTCTATATACCAGGGATAAACACAGAGGAAAAGGGAGAGGAAGAGGGAGAGAGGAAGTAAGAGAGGAAAAAGAGAAAGAAAGCATTTCAAAGAGACTCTATCCATGAGATCACCTGAGAAAAGAGAGGAAAAAGAATAGAGATGGCAGTGTGTGTAGACATAATCACAAGCGTCAGTCTCAGCATCCAGCTGGAAAGTGCACCCGCTGAAGCAGAGATTTATGGGTAAACAGTCCCCAGAGATGGCAAATCTCCAAAGAATAACAAAGCATCACAAAGAAAGATTCATTCCACAAAGAGTCTGAAAGACTAATTTTTGTCACTAATAAATCCAACCAAACATTTCAGGAAAAAAATAATACTAATCTTATGTAATTCTGATATAGGAAGAGTGTATAATTCTCAGATAATTGTATAAGGACAGGCACGAAAATAAAATATGACAAAAACATTGTAAGAAAGAAAAAATTTTAAATTGGTCATTCTCATAATTATAAATGAAAAATCTTAATGAATTCAATGATTTGGGAAAGGATAATTTACCATAAATAAACAAGTGATATTTAACACAAGAATGCAAGAGTTAAAATTTGAAAAATTAACTAATGCGTAACAACATACAAAACAAAGAAGCAAAACAAACACAATGAAACACACAATGTAACAAAATGAAGAAAAAAGATCAGATGAGTACCATAACTGAGACAGAAAAATTTTTATAAAATTCAACAGTCACTAAAATTTCTAGAATATCATGATAAATCTTGTAGCATTTACACAAAACAAAAAACTGGCATCAGAAATTATCAACACCATACTTGCTGTAAGTTTTCACTAAGCCACTAAAGTGAAAAGGCTCTAAACACTTGTCCTGGCCAAAAAGAGCAGTGTCACCTTAGGGAAGCATTTTGAGCACATTTTTTACAGTGAGATTTGGATTTTGACTTCTACACAGGTTGGGGATTTCAATTACAAAGATAATGTATTTCATAATATGTGTTGATTAGCAAACCCTAACTGATCATAATCTGGAAATCATGGCATATTCTGTACTCTAAATTTTATGTAAGAGGTAAGGACAGACTAAACCACAGAGTGGGCATGAATGGGGAAATTGGAGATAAAGCTGTTTTCTCTTACCCTAGGACAGATGCTTTTGCAATATCCTACTCATACTGGTTTTCCCCCAGTATTAGTCTTTAAAGAATAAATGTTTCTCTTGGACTATACCTTTTTGTTTCACAGAAGAAAGAGTGTTCATCTGCCTTCCTTTATATCTTGCCTGTGTCCCGAGAAGTTTCTGAGTGCCTACTGAATCTGTCCTTGACTGACTGGAAAAGACATTGACTTTGAAGGGGTGGCAGGTGGTTTCTGTATTGCACGTGAACAGAATACTGCTTGGTACTGTTGCCAGATCTACTGTGGCCATCCCTACTTACTTTGAAACAAAGAAGCAACAGCAAAACACAAACACTGTGTGGAACATCTCAATACACAGAGACAGAGGCATGGATCTGGAGTACTGCTCTGAATGTTTGCAGCAATCGCCAATGGAGGAACCTCAGTCTATATTTATTGCATAAAAAGCATTGGACTTATTATTATAAAAGCTTGATCGATACAGTCTTTAGCCTCAAAGAATTTATTAAACATCATATATAGGGCTAATATAAAAAGAAAATGAGCTTAAGATAAAAAGACACTGGATATACAAGATTATAAATATCAGTGCCGGGTGTGGTGGCTCATGCCTGTAATCCCAGCACTCGGGAGGCAGAGACAGGAGGATTGCTGAGTTCAATGCTTGCCTAGGCTACATAGTGAGCTCAGAGCCAGCCCGAACTACAAAAGCGAGACCCTGTCTCAAAAATTAAAAAAAAAAAAAAAGATTATAAATAGCTCCTCAGGCTGGGTGTGGTGGCTCACGCCTGTAATCCCAGCACTTGGGAGGCAGAGACAGGAGGATTGCTGAGTTCAAGGCTTGCCTGGACTACATAGTGAGCTCAGAGCCAGCCTGAACTACAAAGAGAGACTCTGTCTCAAATGAATAAATAAATAAATAAATAAATAAATATCCCCTCAGGATTGAAATGTCTTCCCAGCTGGTATAGAATCCAATGTCATTAAACACTGTCTTATCTACTACAGGGCATTTTTCTCAACATCTAACTCTAGCTCACTTAGTAGGCATTTGGCCTATTGTACTATTGCCTTCCTTTAAATTCATTTCTTGTCTTTCTCCTGTCTTAGAAATGTAATGATCCATTGAAATTTTTCTCAGTTTATGTTGCATCCACCTGTAATTGCTCTAACTGATTGGAAATGGGAAGCAGATGGACACTTGGCCCAGAGAGTAAACTCATCTCTTGTAATTAGATGGTGTCGATTAATGCTTCCATGGGATCCTTCCCTTTACTGCCAAGTAAAAGAGCTCTGCAGTGAAACTCCTCAAAGTGTTTCGGGACTAATGGCTTATTCAGTTCCTCCTTTGGATTTATACATCATATTGAGCAAACAGAAAGCAAACTGTCTTTATCTCTTTGGTTTTTCTTTAGCACTTGGTTTTTCTTTTTGGAAATAGATGAAACCAAATAGAGGGAATCCTAGACAGCCGTTAGCTCAACTTTGCTTCCCATTTTTAGCTGGGCAAAGTCTTGAGGGCTTCTCAGCAGAGAGCTTCAGAACCTCAGGAAAGTGCTCAGCTCTGAAACTTATCTTCTCCTAACATCAAGGTGGGGAAGGAATGGCCAAACTTGGTGACTGATGGACTTCAGTTTGAATCTTGGCCCTGTTGATTATTGGTAAGCTATGACATGCTTATAAATGCTAAATAACAGGCTCTTATACAAATAAAGAAATAAAGTCTTGATTCATAACCCACATCTATTTCAATGTTATCAATTCTCCCAGCCTCACTGATGTCAAGCTACTCAACACAAAGTTGAGAAGAGATTTACATTCTGGGTATTTTAGTCCACAGAGCTGGCTCTGTCATGGCCTGCTGTAAGTCTTTTTTTCACACAGTAGAGATGAGGTACTTTGGCAGGGTTGCTATAAAAATTAAAGTTGGAACAGAAAAGTGCAGCTGAACCATACTATGAGGTCAGTAATTTGTCCTTACATACATATCATCATTTTAAGCTGGGCCATAGAAAATGGCTTCACTTTACTGAGCACTCCAAGAAGTCAGAGCTTCAGCCTTAAATTTTAGCAGCTAAATTTCCTTTAAAAAGTATAACCAGAAATTTAAGTAATTGATTCACACTAATTAAACTCATAAGAAGCAGATTTATTACTTTGATTTAATGTGTATACAGAATAATAATTTCTAAAACTTGAATTGGGCCATATATCCTAGTAAATAATTTTACTTGTTGTTTAGGGATTTGTTTATATGCAAAAGTGCTACAAAAGCATAAATGGTAATTATCTTTAGATAAGCTTAACTAACATCTTTATTTAAAAAAATTAAATTGGAATGCCCCAGAAAATCCGAGTCTTTGCTCACAGTAGTATATCCCTAGCTTGAGACTAGAGTTCTTCTCTGGTCTCTTCACAACAACTGGCTCTTATGTGGACCCTGCCAAAGGCTGCCCAGGCAGACATTATGGAGAGTTTCTACCTTCAACACCCCTGAAGGAGTCCTTCTTGGGATTTCCTCAACCGCAGATATAATGATAGATTTTAAACTCACTGGATAAGGAGGAAAGATGGAGTCTGCCAGTCCCATTTTGCTGTTATATGTATTGGCACCTGAAGAAGTAAAGCACGGAGAAAATTACTAGGACAGCTCAGATGAAATTCCTAAGCAATACCTTAATGTTCCAACTTTTGAAGTATACATCAGTGTCCTCTTCTCTACCACTGGATAAGTTTGGCTAACACATACACAAACACACATGCACAATCACAACAGTGCAATGCAGAAAAAAACCTCAGGTATAGATAAGTATTGAAAGAGAAAGTGAATTTTTAAGATGGAAATATGGAAACACTAGCAAAGGAAGACTAACAATGTACGGAATGAGGAGATTGCAGAGGCCAAGACCTCTGAGCTCAGTTCTTTTCTTTAAAAATTGAATTTATTGCTACATTCTATATACACATCGTGATTGCACTCAATGTTGAGAATTTGCACCAGTATATGCAATGACTTCTCATTTTTTCCCATTCTCCTACCCACCCTACAAATCTTCTGCTCCCTATATAATATGCTTTGTTTCCTTTTTCAACGTCATCTTTTTTCTTTACCCTCGTTACTTACTCCTACCCTTTTCCCTTTAAATATTTTCTATTTCACAATAACTATCATACATTAACTTATTTACAACTCAAATTCTCATGCCAGAGAAAACATACAGTATTTACACATCTGTGTACTCCCAATTTAACTTATGAGTATGTCCTCAAGATGTGTCCATTTGGGCCGGAGGGTTAGCTCAGTGATTCCTGCGCCTGCCTCGCAAGCGCAAGGTCCTGAGTTCGATCCCCGGTAACCACATATAATGCTGAGCGTGGAGACTCCACCCACCAACAATCAACACCGCATACCACAATGCCAGACGTGGTGGCTCACGCCTGTAATCCCAGCACTCGGGAGGGCAGAGACAGGAGGATTGCTGCGTTCGCGGCGGCTTGCCTGGGGGCCATAGTGAGCTCAGGGCCAGCCTGAACTACAACGCGAGATCCTATCTCAAAAAGCAAAAAAAAAAAAAAAAAGATGTGTCCTTTTGAGTATAAATGATTCAAATTTATCATTCTTTATGGCAGAATAATACTCCATTTTATTATAAAAAGAAAACCACCAAATCTTCTTTATCCAGTCTCCAGTTGATGGGTATTTGGGTTGTTTCCAGGATTTAGCTATCACAAACTGAGCTGCTGTGAACATGGGTGCACAGATGTCACTATGATATGAATCTTTTAATTCTTTCATGTATATACCTGCAGGGGAGTAGCAGGGTAAAGTAGGACTGCTAATCCTAGTTTTTTGAGGAATCTCCACACTGATCTCCACAGTGGTTGCATGAGTCTACATCCCCACCAACAGTACAGAAGGGTTCCTTCCTCCCCGAAGCCTTGCCAACATTTGTTTCATATGAATGTGAACATTTCCTGTTTCTCTTTCCAAACTAAGATAGAAAAGAACATATTTGGCTGATCTATGGCCATATAACATGGTTGTGTTAATAGGCTACTTACAAATCAAAGAAACCATATCTTGTCTACCATCTTAGCAGTAACAGGGGTTATCCCTTCAGGGAGACTGCAACAATCAAGTGTCATCCTTTAAGATCTGTCTGTTTTTAAATCAGAACCAAAGTTAAATTAAATGAGGAGCATTGGCCTTGCACTCTTCACTTTTTGAAGGGTGAGACCTAATTTCTGCCTTAGGAAAAAATTTATTTTGTATCTTGTCTAGAAGAAATGTTACATCTAGGACTCAATCATAAGGATCCTTCCAACTACTATATACACACTGATTATTTGTAGAACAAGGAAATCACCACTGGATGGAGAGTGAGATAGGGAATTAAAGTTTTCTATCTGCATTCTACCTTTGTTACTTAGGTGGATAGAAGTTTTTAAAAATTAAGAGAAAATATTTGAATGAGAGCAGCTTAGGAAAGAATATGATGGTGTAGTTGGATGCTTTAAGGTGAAGCTGAAAATATCTATAAAACAATTGATCTTAGGATGATGAAGCTGAGAAAGCAATATGAAAAGGTCCAAGTATGATACCAGAGAAAGAAAAGGAACCTCTCAAGGGGGACATAAAATATGATGTAAAGTGTCAAAATAACTAACAAGATAGAGCCAAGAGAGGAGAAAGTTAAATACCTTCAAATTCTGCAGAAAGATTCAAAACAAAAAATGTAATTGTTAGTATTTGTTACATTTTAAAATCATACTGATCTTAACATAATTTAGCATATCTTAAAAATAGTTTACGGAGTGGACCAGGAGAAATAAGTCATTGTTTCAGAAAAACTGAGCATATGTAGACATCTCCCAAAGACAGAAGAAATCATGAGACTAAAGACAGAACTAGACAAATGCAAGATTTCACAGAGTCCTATTGATTAAGACTTTCCCAGAAACCATGTAGTGGGTGGTGGCAAAACAGGAAGATCCTCAATCCTGCCCCTAATCACCAAGGCAGGAAGAAGGAGTTTGTGCACTCAACTAGAAAGCTAGGTTGCACCAAACTAGAATGTGCTGGGCTTTCTCAAAAACCATTACCCTGTCAAACTCCAGTCTGGGAGGCTGTAGCCTGACTCAGTCAGCTGCCTGCGCTTAACAGCTTTGTTTATCCTCTGGGACTTGGAACGTGTACCAGGGTCACCTGGCAGCAAAGCATCAGTCATAACTATGATGGCTGTGCTCGGGTGGAGCCAGTGCAAGGTCAGACTGCAGATTATGAAGAATTTATTCAATTGAGAATCTATAGGAGACCAACATAAAAACTGTATCACTTGTGAGGAGGATGCACGGGCAGAAGTGAGCAGATTCCTCTGAAATTTCAACACTAATGTTGATTTCAAACTTTAATATCACAATAATATCACAAAAAGAAAAATACGGAAGTCCTCTAGACACCGTCCCAATGGATTCATTGAGAAACAGCTCATTATTGCTTCTGAATGAGAAAGTATCACTTTTCATAATGGAGGCATTTAGATGTTCTGCTCATCAACTGCTTAGACTAGTTGAACATCTGTAGGCTCTTTATCTTCGTTAATGGGGATATATCAAAGAGCCCAGCTTAAGGGAATTTTATGACTGGGCAAGTTTTATTCAGTGCTGGGTTTCCTAACTCCTACTCGATTATGAATCCTTTTCCTTTCCACCCCCTCGCCGAAATCACCCCATCCTCCTACCTCTCTGCAGCTGGAAAATACTTCAGCTTGCACACGTAATTATGCTTATCTCTCTTTATATATATTTATGTTGTTTTTTATTTATATAAATGATCGTTATGGACCTGTTATTAATTTCAGCTTACAGTTTGGTTGCAACCTTGGAAAAGGAGAGCTGACCCTCTCAAAGGAGAAAGGAGGCAGGGAAGACATGGCTATTGATATCTGTGGCCCCGATTGAGTGTAATCACAAATGGACTCTCCAAGCTTGTGGAAAGAGAGCTATAATAACATCCATTTCCCTCTCTGCAGTATCCAGCACAGCAGTTTGTTAGGTCAGCATTCCTTACACTTGGCCTGTTGGCACTACTTCTGTTAAGACCACTGATAACGGGCTGGTGGAACTGCAGACAGAGGGTACATTAACAACCTCCCACTAACTTTTTAAAAACTTTTTGCCAGCTTTAACTCTTTGTCTCCCTTAATGTTCAGTGTCTCATACCCTTCCAAAGGTTCTTCCAAAGTGAAAGTACATTTATCCCTAAATATTCTACTGCAAAGAGCTGCTTCTCTTGACAAGAGCTCCCACAAACTTCTCTGCAAAAGATGTGTTGCAGCTCCCCTCCTTCCTTCCTTCAGTCTCTGGCATGCTTATCTACTTTTCCATTTATAAGTACCTTTTGCGCAGCTACTATTTTCTGGACATTGTAAATACAGTTCAGGAAATCCAACACTGGGGCTAAACTGGGCCTGTCCTCATGCAGATCATACTCGGTCCATTGTGCTTCTTCAATCCCCTGTGGTCTCTACTCCCAAGTACTTCTTTCTTAGGGGAAAGAATGTGGCATTCTAGAAAGTTTCAAAATGAAAGGGCTCTGATCTGAGAATGATACTTGTGAGAAACTTATCCTGGGCTGACCACCAGAGAAAGCAAAGAAGACAGACTTCAAAAGGAGAATGGAGGGCCAGAGATTAGCTCAGTGGTTCTGGTGCCTGCCTCACAAGCACAAGGTCCTGAGTTTGATCTCGGTAACCACATACAATGGTGACTCACGCCCACCAGCCATCAATACCGCATACCACAGTGCCGGGCTTGGTGGCTCACGCCTGTAATCCCAGCACTCGGGAGGCAGAGACAGGAGGATTGCTGAGTTCCAGGCTTGCCTGGGCTACATAGTGAGCTCAGAGCTAGCCTGAACTACAAAGCAAGACCCTGCCTCAGGAAAAAAAAAAAAAGGAGAATGGATGGTGTTGCTAGGGTGATAAGGACAAATCAGGGATGGCAAAGCCAGAGGGGAACTGAGGAAGCTGTGCTAATGGACTAATCAAGTGGCTAGGAAAGTCAAATGGTTGTAATTTTGGAAAGAAAAGTTATAACTTAAAAAAGATAACATTTTTCTTTTTATTTATTTTGTTTCCTTGTGAAAACATGACTGCTTCACACTGTATAGAACACGTAGGTTTATCCATTTTATTTCACATATTATTCGATTTTATGTACTTTTTTTTTTTTTGAGACAGGGTCTCACTTTGTAGTTCAGGCTGGCCCTGGGCTTACTATGTAGCCCAGGCAAGCCTCGAGCTCAGCAATCCTCCTGTCTCTGCCTCCTGAGTGTTGGGATTACAGGTGTGAGCCACCACGCCCGGTTGATTTTATGTACTTTTGACTTCTGCCTGAGGTTTCCAACAGTTTGGGAGGCTGGGAAGTATGCGTGCCTCGACTGTCTATCCCTCATTCCTTTTTCAACAGTGAACTGGGGGGGGGGGTGAGGTGCCCATTCCTGTGTTTGAAATGCAGCTACTCTAGTTAGCAAGTAGAAGTCAACAGAAGCCCATTATTTCCCAGTTTTCCTCAACAAAAGACATTTACTCTGGTTTCTGCTGAGGGAGATTTGTAGGTTACAACAGCACACACCGTAGATCTGATGCCCTGACTTGTTTGGGAGGACTTTTTTCCACATCCCTAGTACTAATCCAAAAGTTATTCGATGAATGAATTTTACATTCTTTTTTTTTTTTTTTTTTTTGAGACAGGGTCTCGCTT
>PVIC010046969.1:0-14055 GCA_004025085.1 Thryonomys swinderianus
GTGCTGGAACCACTGAGCTAACCCTCCGGCCCTTAAATCCCTCTCTTAAATGGAGCCAGCCCAAGTTAGAGGCCATGTTGGCTGTCATGGGCGACCCCGTAGCTGTGGAGACACTCAAGCCCTTTGCAACTCAGGTACCTCTGCAGTGTGTGCAAGAGTCCAGAAGAGGAGTTCCAGCGTTCAGTGTTTTCCCTTCTGGGTTTCAACCTTCTCTTAGTTGGTCTGACTCTCTTCTGTGTCCCCTTCCTCCCTTTTGGGAAGCAAGTATTTGCACTGTGCCACTTTACCTTGGGTTTTGTTTTTTTCTTTTTCTGAGGAGGTTTAAACTGAGAGCTTGGCATGAGTTTCAGAAGAGAGTTGGATCTGGACTTTTGGAAAGTGCTAGAATTACTGAGACTTTGGACAGAGGACTGCTCTCTTTCTGGCTGGACATAGTGTAGGTTTCTTGTGTTAGGGTCAACTGTGAACTTGTAGTTGCATTTATCTGCAGCTCAGAAATGACATTGACCAGGGTTGGGATGTGGACGGCAGGACAGAGTGTCAGCAGGACTGTCTCTGGAGTCTGCCTGGGGTCTCCGGGCCATCCTTCTAGGGGTCTGGGTGCTACATGCAGGTTTTGCCTTGATTCTACGTCTAATCCCCAGTACTTCCTCTTGCACTGTTTCCTGGCTGGGACAAACCGAGCATTTGCTCTGGTCTTTCCTTCCAGCGTGTCCCTCTCTTCCAGCAGCTGACCATGGACTGAATCCCTCCAAGGTACAAGTGATGTAAAAACTATCTTGGGTGAGGTTGTAGCTGTTATTTGTTGAGCCCAGCGATGGTGAATATAATCAATACCTAGCATAACATGGAATTCAAAGAAAGAATATAGAAGAATCAATTGCTGAATATTACATTTGAGGCCTGATTCTCTGAAACTTTAAGGCCATAAACATATCTGTGTCCTGCGTTTAGGATGTAACTCAGTAGATAGCTCTTGCCTGAAAAGCATGATGCTGTCCCCAGGACAAACTGATGATGATGATGATGATGATGATGATGATGATGTGACGATGATGATGATGATTTCTCTTTAGATAGTTTCTATGAGGGAAACAGATTTGAGGAAACTCACTTGTATCTAAGACTCAAGAATCACACTTCAGAGTCAAGAATGATGAAGTATACATCATGACTAAGTGACAGTTTTAATGTAAGGGTGGGACGATAGATGTAAATAAATCCACAGGGATAAAAGCTGTAGAAATAAATGTTAACCTCTATGTGGGAGAAGTGTCTTTACAAAGGATGATACAATTCTCCTGCTAGCGATCTGGAAGGTTGAGTTGCTGAGCTACCAGGACATACTGACAGGGAGGAATAAAAAGAAGGAGGATAAAGGAGGGTTTGCTATGATTGAATCTGACTTTGAGATATCCCTAGGAAACATAGGTAAGGTTTCAGTGAACACCGGCAGGCTAAAAATAAATGTTCAGATGCATCAACTATGTCATAAATAGTAGAAATCATAAAAATGCTAAGTTGAACTTAGTGAAAAAAAAAAGATTTTAAAACAGGAAGATGAAAGGTAAAACGCTAGGGAATATCAGAGCTTTGACTATTAAACTGAAAAATAAAATCCATGGAAGTAAAGGGATTATCACTATAAGAAAAAAGAGAAAGCGGGGAAATACAATCTTTTCAATAAATGATACTAGGAGAAAATAATATCCACATGTAAAAGAAAAAAGTGAATTTGAGTCTGTGTTAAGCATGCAGAATTGGACTGTAAATGGATCATGGGCGTATCCAAAGGTAAGACTTAAAAAAAAACTGTTAGAAAAAGCATAGAGGTTTTCATGACATTGGGTAAGGTAAAAGGTTAGAATGGCAAGAACATGGAA
The DNA here is from genome assembly GCA_004025085.1 of Thryonomys swinderianus. Classification (NCBI taxonomy): domain Eukaryota; kingdom Metazoa; phylum Chordata; class Mammalia; order Rodentia; family Thryonomyidae; genus Thryonomys; species Thryonomys swinderianus. The sequence goes on from PVIC010046969.1 coordinate 1,884, forward strand.
ACAAAAATGTCAAATAAATCGGGTTGCATGAAAATTAAAAGCAGGCTGCAAGATACACCACAAAGAAAGTGAAGACAAATCCCGAAAATTGGAAAACATGTGCAGTTACGTAGAGCAGAGCCTCACTTCCCCAGAAAGTCAACACGGAACCTTTGACTTTTGTTTGGCTCTCGTCCAATTTGCTTTGTGACTTGAATCAGGGAAAGAATTACATTTATGGACTGAGATACTTCTGTGCATCAAAAGAGAAATTTTACTGAAACATCTGTAAACCTTTCAAAAATTTTAAAATGAAACAAATCAACTATAGACAATTTAAATTTTATATCACTCATTATACCTAAGAATGGTGAAGAGGCACATGAAATGATGTTCTGGATAAGTAACTAAGGCAAATTAAAACCACAGTGAGATATTACTTCACACAAACCAGTGATAGAAATGTTAATAAAATATAGAAAACAGCTGGGCGTGGTGGCCTATGCCTGTCATCCCAGCACTCAGGAGGCAGAGGCAGGAGGATTGCTGAGTTCCAGGCTTGCCTGGGCTACATAGTGAGCTCAGGGCCAGCCTGAACTAAAAAAGTGAGACCCTGTCTCAAAAAAAAAAATATATATATAATATATACATACATATATATATATATATATATATATATATATATATATAAAACAGTCAAGTTTTCTTAAGGAGTTATGGAAATTGACACCTTCATAAGTTAATGGAATGCAATGCCATTGGAAAAGAGATACAATGTTTCATTTGACTCATGAATATGTCCAAGATAATTAAAAACAAATGTTTACAGAGGAACATCTTTATGAATATTCACAGTGATGTTAATCATAATAGCTAAAAGAGAAAACCCAAATGCTTGTCAATTAATGAATAAATAAACTGATATACAATAACATATATGATTATATATAATGAAGAATAGCTCAACAAAAAGGAATGGAGTGTTGCCATCTATGATGATACAGGGGAACCTTAGAAAATGGAAGAAAGCAGTCACCTAAGACCACACATAGATTAATCACTGACATTAAATTCTGAGAACTGGGTGAACTGACAGACAGAAATCGGAATTTTGCTTTCTAAAAGTTGGAAGCAATGACAAAGCGAAGAAAGGCAAGTGATGCCTAAAAATCACAGGCTTTGTTTTGGAGTCATCACTTATTCTGAAATTATGTAATAGGAGTGGCTTTGTAACTTCACAAACACTTTCTAGAGTGCAGAACTGTGCACGGTCGCATAAAGCAGCCCGCGGTACTGCTTGAATGACATCCCGGAAGGTTGTTCCAAGAAAGTAGATCGGACGTGTCCCGCCCTTTGACTTCATCGGTGTTGCCAATTATGCTTTCATGCTTTTACGCTGCCCATTGTTGGCCTCTGATATAATTTTTACGAAGGACAACACTAAGCCTCCTAGGGACTTAGAACAACAGGTTACTGGCACATGGATCTGCCGTCTGCAGTACTGTATCTTTGCAATTCACGTACCAACCATCTGAAACCATAAAGTCACTTTGGGGTCTTAGTTTTCTTGTAACAATGTGGCAGAGTGTTAGGGCTGACACAGGCTTCCCATCTTGCTGGTGGCCTTGGAAGAAAAGGATTCTACGAAGAGGCATACATGTGCTTGAATTCAGAGTGACATTTCCCTCTTCTGAATCTGCCGGAGCTTCAAATTCACAGGCAAAGTTGCCCTAGAAGATGTGTGCCCCAGACGCACCGGTGTCGTCTACAGTTAGAGAGCTGTTCGTCTTGTCTGTCGACAACTGACAAAGACTGTCGTGTCTTAGAGATCTTCGAAGTATCTAGAACAAGTGCAAGTCTTTGTTTTGGTTGCTAAAGTAATTTGATTGCTGCTTTATGTTGTACTTTTAGTAAAAAGTAGTAAACTTTAGGTTGGGGAAGTCTTTTCTTACAAAGATGTACACTTTTTTTTTTTCCTCTAAAAAGCGTATGTTTTGTTGAGGGATGGAAACGGAATGTGAATATTTGTTCTACTGTATCCATGACTTCATGGCCTCGAGCAAGCTGCTTGACAGTCTTGAGTCTGCCAACCGAACTGCAGAGGAGGAAGAGCTGGACTTTACTGCCACTCCTGGCTCTTCCGAGTAGGGCAGCAACCGTCCAAGTCCCGGCGTCTGCGTCTTGTCTTCACATGACTGTTGTTCCACAATTTCCGCACGACACTCACTTTCACTGCCAAGTAGCGCTCTGTCTTTGTTGAACAGGCATCAGTGCAGGGCTGGTTTTCCCTGTAAATTCTCAACAGTTCACGAGGGGCTGCGTCCTCTTCGCCCACTTTTATCTACTGCAGCTCTTGCTATTGACCAGGGTGGGGGGTGGGAGCTGAGGGTCCCTGAAAATGTTGTTGGTTACAGGTCTGAGCAATTTGGAAGTTTTAAAAGAAAATCTCTTGAATAGTTTTTAAGGTCGATCAGCTTAAAAAATGAAACAAAACAATGAGTTAGATGATTCTTTTCATTTCCACCCTTTTACAAAGAAAGCGTGGAAGAAATGTATTTCGCTACCAGTCTTTTAAAGCAGTGGGGTGAAAGAGGAAACTTTACTGTAAATGAATTGATTCTGAGTAATAACAACAACAACAATAATAATAATGGAAGTGAAACTGCAGCCCTAGGAGGGGACTTGCGGCCACCTGCCGACCTTTGTCAGCATCGCTGGAAACAGCACGGCTGAAGACCCGGGACGCTGGGTGGGACTCAGGTGTCTTAGAATTCGGGGAGCCGGGTCCTTTCACGAAGATCAGCTCCGAGCTCGGGGCTCTCCCGGCCCGGGAACGGGAGCGTGGATTTCTGATTTCTGGGGGCGCCCGCAGCGGGGTGCGAGAGGCGCCGAGACGGGCAGGCGCGCAGGACCCCGGGCGAGCGCGCCCTTGCGGGGAAGCAGCGCCGGGCGCCCCGCGCGGACCGGCCGCGCCTGCGGGACCCGCTGTGCCAGCGCCCTGGGCCGGCGCGGCGGCTCGTTTCCGCTCGTCACTCGCGTCCTCTCCATGGCGCTCGCGGTGCAGCCTCCGGAGCGCGCGGGGAAGCGCAGGCCGCCTCGCCCCTCGGCTCGCGCGCCGCGCCCCGGGCCCCGCTCCGGCGCCCGCTGAGCGGCTCCCCGGACGGACCGACAGACGGACGGACGGGCGGGCGGCGTCTCCCAGGAGCAGGCGCCCGCGGGCCCGCAGCCCGTCCCCGCCCGCCGAGGGGCCCGACGAGGCCCCGGCCGGCGCCCAGGTCGAGGACCGCGGACCCCCCGCGCCGGCACCGCGGTGACATCACCGAGCGGCTCCCCCGCCCAGACAGGGCGTCCGTCCGTCCGTCCGTCCGTCCGTCAGTCGGCGCGGACAGACCGGCTCCGGGCGGCCACCGCGCACGCGAGGCCGGCGAGCGCCGCAGCATGAGGCTCAGCCCCGCGCACTACCTGCTGCCGCTGCTGCCCGCGCTGGTCCTGGGCACCAGGTGAGTCCGCGGGCGGCGGCGCCGGCGGGAGGGGCAGGGCGGGGGCCGGGGCCGGGGCCGGGGCCGGGGCCGGGGGCGGGGGACGCGTCTTCCCCTCCGTCCGGCCCGAAGCAGCGGGCGCGGGGCGCGCGGTTCCACCGCAGAATCGGACGCGCTCCGCGCGACCCGGAGCGTCCCCGCGAGTCGCCCGGGCTGCGGGTCCCCACGTCCCCAGCGGGAGCCGGGGACTCGGTAAAGTTCTCCGCTCCCTCCAGGGCCGCCCGGCGCCCGGAGCGGGCCGGGGCGGGCGCCCTGGTGGCCGCGGCGCGAGTGGGTGGCAGGGCAGGATCGCGAGTGGAAGTTAGCAGGCGCCGGCGCGGGCGCGGAGCGGGCCCTGGGCCGGACAATGAGGCTCTGTGCTCCCTCCCGGCCGGGGCCGCGACTTCCACCCGGCACAGAGGAGCTATTTTCCGTGCAGAGTTAAAATGCAGCGATTGACAAGAGTTTTGTGACCCGGTGCCGGTGCTGTGGCGAGCCCCACAGTTGGGGATGGCTCCGCTTCCTTCCTCCACAGCAGGGGACTGTTCCGTCGCCCGCGCAGTGTCTTATTCTGCGTGACCTTAGCATCATACCGGCAGCAACTTCTTTCCCTAGGCTACTACAAAATAAAATGACGCTCACATGATGGAGATTCTTTCAAATCTAAATGAATGGAAATATTGTCTGGTTGTCCATCTGATGAAGGCAAGATGTTGAAATGGAAAGAAAATTTTAAAAAAAGCAAAACAGCTCATGTCTTAAAAACCTAGAAGATACAGTTCTTTAGTCCCTCTTCCATGCCCACGCCTTCTTTCAGGCCTGTGTAACCACACCGTTCTTTTTTGGCTTAGAAACAGTTTTATTTATCCCTGATAATGAATGTAGTCTTCTCTTGCCCACATAGCACAGACCACTTTTCCACAGTGAGCCAGATTTTGAGTTTCACGAACTCTAAGCTTTGCTTGCTACTCAACTCATACAAGCGCACGGTTTTAAACAGAGCCAGTGCTTTGGAACATTTTCATAACTCTGCAGACAGAGCCCACGTTCACGTATATGGTTAGCTCTCAACTAATATGCATTATGCCTCACAGTTGTTAGAATTCTTGTCACTGATTCTCATGTTATTGTTTAATGTTTACTTGTGGAAGCTTCCAGAGAAAGGGGATTTTCAAAGTTTGCAAGCTTAAAAACATGGCAGTCAGCATGTCCATACCCAAGTAATGGAAAGTCAGACCAAAGATGTGTTAAGGACAGAGAAAGTCTGTGAAGTTCCAAAAGTATATCTGCTTTTCAAAGATGCTGTGATTTAAATGACCAAGAGAATTCCACACTTTCAAAGTTTTGTTAGTTATATGAGGATTATCTTTTCCCCCTTTTTGAAGGTGTTTATTTCCATGAAGATAAATTTATTTAATAAAAATCAACAGTTTCTTACAAAAATTAAATTAGTGATTCCTCCTCTAGATCTGAAACTTTTCCTGTGTTGGTTATATGAGGAAAATAGGATGCATCTTTTAGTTTATAAAGAAAAAGCATGCTGGGCTTGAAAACAACTTTTCATAGACAGTACCATCTACACTCGGTATGATGCCTCTAGTACTTTATTATATTAAGTGTTCAGATTATTTTTGCACCAAACAGATTGAAAAATAGTGTGATGCTGTCAGTACGTCACTTTGCAGGAGAAGAATGTTTCCCAGGTGGTTAGCAGTAGGCTCTTCTTTGTGCGATGCTTCCCGGGACTCGGGGGCGGTGAGGAATGCGCAGGTTTGAAGCACACAGAAAAGCTGTGTGGCTGCTGATGGTGGGCTGGGGAGGAGGGAGCTTAGCATCCTGCTGCAAAGACGGTCGCTCAGCCACAGCCTCCTGGGGCCAGGGCTTTTCTGCCCCGCCATGTCTGTTCACTGAGTTTCCTGGTCAGAGGTCCTGTCGGAGAAGCACATGACACTCCCACGGCTCCTCCAACACAGAGGGCATCAGCAGAGGCCGTGCGTTCTAGTTTCCCTGTATCCTTTGGGGGATGTCACAGTTTTTCCTGCTGCTTTCTTTCGAAAGTGTTGAGAAAGTGGGACAGAGACTCTTGGTGCAAAAACCTATCGGTTTCATCGTCTCCTTCTCTGCGGAGTGCTCCTTGCTACTTCGCTGTGTTTTGTTTGTTTTGATTTTTTACAGTAGGTCTGCAGTTCATTTCTGTTTTAAAGCAATGGTGGACGGACGCCAGTGTTGCGAATGGAGAAATAATCACTGCTCTAGCTGCAAGGATAGAAGGTGAAGGCAATTTTGCCCTTTAAATAAGAATTTTTGAATCACTTTCTGTTGGTTCCTCCTCCCTACCTATGCTTAAGTAGCAACTTTATGCAGAGAACTACAAAAAAAATCCCATAATGTCATCAGAGTTGATAAAGCCAATGCCTTTCCCAATCAAGTTACTTTAGCCCTCACTCCTAAAAATCTAAATGTTCACCTTCAACAATAGCTTTTTTTTTTTTTTCTAGAAGGCAGCATAGAAACATAGAGAGCTGTTTAATTTCCTGGCATATTGTCTCTCTTGTTTAGAAAGTACATATAAATTCAAAAAAAGTTCAAGTTAATGATATGAATAATGCAGCTAATACAGAGGCCCATTTAACCTCTTCACAAATAAATGCGGTCAAAGAAAGCAAACAAATGTGTTGGTTTAATAGCTTCAGAGTAGAATGAATGTACTTTTCAAATAGCCTCATTTTGTGGAAGTATTAAATTGCTATTTCAAGGCGGCCAGTAATTCACTTCAGAAAGGAGTAGTGCAGGTATTGAAAGGAATGGCAGGGTGGAAAATTCTTTAGAAGTTCTTGGTGAAAAGCGACCCGTGGAGGGCCAAGGGAAGCGCGTGCTTTAGTCTGCGGAACCTCTGCTCCTGGATGCTGCGGTGATCCTCTGGAGGCCTTTGGACTGTTGAGTTGAAAATGCCTCCCCGGGAGCCAGGCATGGCAGGGAGCAGTGCAGGTCCAGTGACTTCTGTGCCTCTCCGTGAGACGCGAGCTGTGAGCAGGTGGCGTGTGGCAGTCCTCCCCACGGGAGCCGCTCCGAGTTCTCCCCTGGGTAGTGCCGCATGTTTACTTCAGGCCTAGTTTTGGATGCTGCTATGTGGGAATGGTGTTCAGGCTCCGGTTTGTTGGGCTCTTTGCTATGATCTCAGGATCGAGTTCGGGAAAGGATGAGAATCACGGGAAATGCAGGACGAGCACACAATCTCATTTGGTTGTCTTTCCTTTCTTGAGACAAAGTTCTACTGTGTACCTGGAGGACCTCAGACTCTCTGCCTTCCTCCTGCCACAGCCTCCCGAGTAGCTGGGGCTGGAGCTAAGTGGTGCCACGCCCAGAATCGTCCACACACAGGTGGATTGGTGGAAATACATGTGGTGTATGGAACGATTTGCTTTGAACCCCTGAAGTGGCCCAGTAAGGGAGGGTTGACTCCGTTCTGTGCACAGCGAGTCTGCTGCACGTGTGACCCTCCCTATCGAGATTCTTTTTTTTTTTTTTTCTTTGAGACAGGGTCTCACTTTGGAGTTCAGGCTGGCCCCGAGCTCACTATGTAGCCCATGCAAGTCTCGAACTCAGCAATCCTCCTGCCTCTGTCTCTTGAGGGCTGTCATGACAGGCGTGAGCCGCCACGCCCGGCGAGATTCTTTTATTCATTCTGTGTAAATATTTAGAGAAATGCCTTTCACGAGAAGATAAGAAATAAAAAAAAAATACATTGCAACACTTGAGGTTGCACTTCGGGACCTAATTTCCCAGGTTTCGATGGATGGTACTGACAATTGTGAAAATAACTTGTTTGGCGATTCTCTTTGGAGATTAAATTTTCTCTATGTCCAGTGATAGAATGGTATGTCATGTTTATGTTTTGAGTGTTCAAAGTCCTGAGCCAAACTCCATGTGACTGAAAGAGGGCAACAATCAGGGGGCAACAATAGCTGAAGTCCCTGAGGAGTTATGTAGGAAAGATATTTTCTCATAAGTATTCCGAGACACTGTACATAACTCTTTGATGGACTTCAAGAAGGTTTTTCACAATTACTTCAATACACATGGCTAAATCATGTATGTAACTTTAACCTGTTTTAATAAGCATTGCTTTATAATTATGTTTTTCACTAAAGAATTCAAAAGTGGATGTCAATTTAACTTCATCCCTTTAGAGATGTCAGCAGTATTTCTATTATCACACAAGGAGTGAACCAGAAATCAGCCAATTGTTACTGAGGCCTGAGGACAATAAACAATACAGATTATGCACAAACATGTCTCCCCAGAGCAAGACATATAAAAAGTGATAAATGGAAGACAAAATTTAGTGACAGCACCAAAGTTCTACGTGTGAAGAAGAGAGAGAGGGGATAGTGCCAGTTAAGTTCAAAGAATTTTATGTTTTCGTTTCCAAGAACAGAAAGGAATGAAACATGGCGATCAGTACCAACATCATGGTGTAGTTCTCAGTTGTAACTGGCTACAGAAACTTTTTGACCTCTTGATCCAAGTTTCCACGGACAAAACAATAGGACTCACAGACGCTACCCCATATGGTTTTGTAGAGACTGAATGAGTTAATTTATGAGAAAAGTTTAGCATGTTCTGTGGAACACAATCAAACTCAACAGGGTTACCTGTGTCCCTATTATTGTGTGGTTATTATTGTCATTTAAGTTTTGAATTTATGAATGATCTGAACATGTAGAGAGAAAAAGAGTGAATGCAAGTTGATAGGGTGAAACCAAATGAACAAGACATTGTTAAAAAGTAAAAGAAAAGAGCTGGGTGTGGTGGCTCATGCCTGTAATCCCAGCACTCGGGAGGCAGAGACAGGAGGACTGCTGAGTTCGAGGCTTGCCTGGACTACATAGTGAGCTCAGAGCCAGCCTGAACTCCAAAGCGAGACCCTGTCTCAAAAACAAACAAACAAACAAACAAAAACCAAAACAAACAAACAAAAAAAAGTAAAAGAAAAGATAAGCAGCAGGGAAGGTGGGGGCTGTAATGGAGGTCACTGGGTATCTAGGCCAGTTCTTCTCCTTAGTGCTTCCGAAGCACAGCTTCTGCACAGGGCCCTCTGTGTTACTGAATGCCATGAAAAATAGAGGTATTTAGTTTAATCACATAGAATGTGATTGAGCACAAAAGTGTATATTTAGCTACTGGTGTTCCTATTTAACATGCAGTTGCATTTGCACTGTGCAAATCATTTCAAATCAAAGCCACTAGCATGAGCCCAGGTGTCAATGAATGTATAAAAAGGTTATTTTCTAGCTACACACAGAATCCATGTAGAGGTTCCTTTGACTTTAGTTTCTGCTCATTGGTTTCATCATCTGTGGTCCATCTCTAAATATAAAAATCTGTAGAAAAAATAAGGAAAAATATAAACATGAGACCTTTTTTTCACCAAAACAATTTGTGCATCACTGACGAGAGGCTCAACTGTTTTATGGTCTAAGACTCATCAAAGGAAGGAGACCTTTTACTAAGATCGTTTATCAAACAGCTTTAGTGATCATATGGTTTCAACTCGTTAGGAGATGATACGTTAAACTTTTCATTGTTCTGCCAGGAAATCCTGACCATTCCGTAGGAATAGACGTGTCTTGTCCCACAGATTTGTGCTTGTCAATGTGGCATATGTGCCACCCAGAAGGGTCCATAGAAAAGGTGTGAGTCATGGCTAAGAGGAAATAAATGGTGTGAGTCACGGAAAGTCTCCATCAGGGAGAAGACATGTGTTCGTTTAAACCTGTTGGGACTTTTCTTCAGGCTGCAGAAGGCAAAGACCTGGTGAAAGTGAGTCACTGCACTCAGGCACAAGCAGAAGGTCAGTCAAACCATCAGCGTGCTCTGAGGGTGCCTTTGCACAAGCCTGCAGCTGTCACCGTACCATGACGGGTGACTGTGCTAATTACGAGGCTTAATGTGGTGGTATCGCTCTTGCGCATTTTGGTCTCTTCAAGTGTATTTAAAGAGTCTACTGTTGGAAAACATACTGTGAGTACAAGGTTGAATCCTCATCCAAAGCCTTACATAGAAGTGGAAAAACCAAGGATTGGAGCGGTTAAGACTTGTTAAAGGCCAAGAAGGAGACTAAAACTAGAACACAGTAACCTTCTTGTCCTATGTGATGTGTCTTTTCTTTCTTCCAGTATCCACGAAGAGTTGCTCCTCATGATACATACAGAATTATTATCATTATCAAGAAGCATAAAGCAGCTCTGAAGCAAATTCCCTGACCAATTGCAATCTTTATTTTTTTAATTGATTGATTTTATTGGTATACTTTATATACATATCATGATCACAGTTGACCTTGAAAATTTGTACCGATACATGCCATGACGTAATTCTCATATTTTTCCATTCCCCTGCCCACCTACAATCCCAACCTCATATATACATAAGTTTTGCACCTTTTTTATTACTGTCACATTTTCCCCATGTTATATACCTCTACCGCCTCATCATTTGAGTATTTTCTGTTTCACGGTACCTATGATACACTCTAGAACTCATTTATATATTTAATTTCTCATCCCAGAGAAAAGATACAGTATTTACACAACTGTGACCTATTATTTTACTTATAAGTAGGTCTTCAAGGTATGTCCATTTGAGTATAAGTAATTTAAAATTATCATTATTTATGGCAGAGTAATACTCCATTTTTTATAGAAAAACTACATTTTCTTTATCCAGTCTCTAATTGATGGGCATTTGGGTTCTTTCCAAGATTTAGCTATCACAAACTGAGCTGCTATAAACATGGGTGCGCACATGTTGTTGTGATATGAATCTTTGAATGGTTTCATGTATATCCTTAGCAGAGGAATAGGACAAATTGGACCTCTAAACCTAGCTTTTTGTGGAGTTTCCACACTGATCTCCCAGAGCTTGTATGAGTCTACATTCCCACCAAGGGTGGAGAAGGGTTCCTTTCTCCCCACAGCCTGGCCAGGATTTGCTGCTGGTTAATTTCGAGATAGCAGCCATTTTTTGCGGAGTGAGAAGAAATCTCAGTGCTATTTTCATCTACATCTTTCAAATGGCCAATGACATTGAGCATTTCTTCATAGACTTCTTACCTGCTTTTACTTCTCCCTCTGAAAAGTGTTGTTAATTTCCGATGCCCATTTTTGAATTGGGACTTTAAATTGGGGGTGGGGTGATTTTTTTTTTAAAGTTCTTTATATATTCTAGATAGTAGCCCTTTGTCTGAGAAACCTCTGGTGAAAATTTTTTCCCAAAGTGTTGGTTGTTTTTTTCACTCTGCCAATGGTTTCTCTTGCTGTGCAGAAGCTTTTTAATAGGATGAGATCCCATTGGTTGATTCCTTCTGCTAGTCCTCATGCTCTAGAAGTTTTGTTCATAAAGTTTTCCCCTAAGCCAGTGTCTCCAAGCGTTCTACCTAAAGCTTGGTCTGTCTCTCTCACTGTGTACTAAACTAAAATCAAAGTGGATGAGAGACCTAAATATTCAAACAGAAACACTAAACCACTTGCAGTCTTGAAAGAACAACAGACTCCACACAAGGGAGGCACAGCAGGGCAGAACTGACCACCATTTGCCAACCTGCATTAGGTTGGTTTCTGAAAGCTGAGCTCCCCTAAAAGAAGACTGTAGGTCATCTCCCAGGCCCACAGCAGAGTCATAGATGAGTTCTTCATCACACAGTTTGGCTTTCAAAACCACGTCTAAAATGCTTCATGCTGACCTCTCAATTGTATTATGAAGTTTCCTTTTGTGGCGATTGCAATCTAATCATTGCAACTTTTTCCTGTAAATATAGACCCTGACACAGTGTCCTATGTTCCTTACCTGTTAAATCTGCACTGAAGCTGTGTGCTGTTCTCTGTGCAGCCAATCACTGTCTGGGAAGGATGAGTTCGTAAATACTTGCATATCTGCATGTCATATACTGGTACAACTTCTTCATGTTGAATGGGATCATGATGTGTGTCTATATAATGTTCCAAAAAAGAGTCATGTAAAAAATACTAGTATATTTAAATGTAGAGTACCACCGCCTCACATGTTGTGTGGCTCGTATTTCTCTACACTCAATACATCTTGTGCTCGGTGTATGGTTTGATCACATCCTTTGATTTCATGGATGCATATTTTATCATATCTCCATGTATCACAAATGTTTTCTTTGGATAGGTTTCCCAACAGCCAGGGACTGAAATATCTCATCTCAGAAATATAGATGAGTACTATATTAAAATGAGGACCACTATGATGGCAAAAAGCTTTGCAGTCCTGGAAAGAGAAGGTGGGAACCCCTGCATGTTCTGCCCAGCCTCGGCTCATGAGCTATAGTCCATCCAAATACAGGTAAACTGAATTTTGGTGTGTTTTACACACAGCTCTGCCTTGAGTCCCCCAGTAAATGCTAAGACATTTTAGTTTTATCATACATAGATTACAGTTTCATCCATCAGTTTTCTATAAACTTCTCTGGCATTTAGTTCAGAATTCAATACAAACTGATTTCTCTACATTAACTTAAAATTGTAGACTAGTATAACCAAAATCATAAAATTATGGTTTCTTTTCTGTTAAAATGCTGGTTTGGAGGAGAAAGACATGATCACTTTTCGTAGACACGTGAAACATCCCGTGTGGGACGCAGAGCGTTTTGG
>PVIC010046970.1:0-14043 GCA_004025085.1 Thryonomys swinderianus
AAAACTTTCATACTCATCAGAGTGCCTATCTCAAGTTCACTTGTCTGATTGGCTCTCATGTGCCACCAATGCTACTGAATGACCACTCTGAGAAACACTGATCTAACAAAATGGAAATTCTTACATCAGTCTGACTGTTAAAAGCAAAATGTAATTTAACACGGTTACTTTTAAAAGCCTACTGGACACACAACTTACACGATTTGATTATGCTACTTGAATAAAATGACAAAGTAGACTACATTTTCATTAGCAAAACAGACAGAAGGCTTTTTAATGAATGTATTTTTTAACTTCTGAAGTTTAATTCTTTTTACCTGAGGGATATTAATTCCTTTTCTTATCTGCTCCTGTTCCCATCGGCTGAGCTCTTCATCCTGTTCTCCAGTTACTAAAGCATCGTCGTCACTCCCCTCAATACCTGCAACCATGAACATGAAAGAAACTAAGTTAACACCCAAAACCACAAGAAGTGATGTCCATTTCACAAAAATTGGGCACAGTTATTAACTCAGTCTTACTAAACTAAGATAGAGTTGGCCAACTATGGACTGAAAATTCAAGTCAAAATAAACCTCTCCTCCTTTAAATTGTGTGTTAGGTATTGTGTCTGAGCTCTGAGAAAGTAACTAAGAGAGGAAGTATTTAATAAATGTTAGTTAGTATAATCATGCTACAGTTTTCAAAATAGTCCTATAAGACACTTTTATCCAAGCACAACAGACCTGTAGCAAAATAGTTAAGTATCTGATTGTAAAGTCAAATCATGTTTAACAGTAATGCACTGATTTTACTATCCAATTAAATCACATTACCTATTTCTTCAGCAATTTTTTGCCTTTGTGACTTTTCTTTCACAGAAAAAACTATACGGCGTTTCTCATCATCATCTTCATCATCGCTGGCATCATTCTCATCTTCTCTAACAAGGCGGCCTTTACCAGGCTCATTATCATGAGGGGTGAAATCTCCCAATTCCCGGGCCATCTGACGCTTTTTTCTTGCAGCATGAATAAAAGCTGCATCTGGAATTTCTCCTGGAAATAAATGGTAAGAATTATAAAATACAACCATACTAGATGTTTGAAGTTTCTATTTTCTTGACTAACAGGAAGAATTAAAAAACCCCAGACAGCCCTCATATATTAATTTTAATCTTAGGGACTGACCCCCAATTTCCCAAACTGCCTATAATCTAAATGATTTATTTTTAACTTAGTTTGAATGAAATTAAGTCACTATATACAGGAAAGAGTGGAATAAATGAGAAAAAGAACCCACCAAGTAGGTTCGTCTGTATCTTTGTTCATTTAAAGAAAAAAACCTAATAAAACCATATTATTAACTAGAAAATTGATAAATGTAATTTTTAATAGTTTGCAGTACACTCTGACATAATCAACTACACAAATTAATTGACCTTTTATCTACCGTAAGAACTTATGCCTTGCTAGTACTCTAATAGTTACTTTGTCACCTAAATATACGGTAATTTACTAAGACTTTTCCCATCCTGGTTGATATTTTTCTAAATTTTGCTCTTTGCAAAAACTGTTGTAATAAAAAATAATTTTCTTGAGATAAATTTTTAGATGTGGAACTACAGGGCCAAGGGTAAGAGTTCATTGCAATCTATTCATATTCCAAATAGCTTCCATAAGGACTACAGCAATTACACTGCCACTATGAAAACACAACTTCCCTAGATCAGAGTCTGCATAGTTTAAGATTTTACAAATATGGTGGGCCACAGTAGCACAGACTTATAATCCCAGCACTCAGGAATCAGAGGCAGGAGAATCACTGTGAGCTTGAGGCCAGCCTGGACTACCTAGTAAGTTTAAGGCCATCCAGAACTATAATGTGAGACCATATTAAAAAAATCAAACAAATAAAACTGTAAGTATTAATAGGGGTAAAATGTCCTAATTTTGTCTACAATGTACTTATTTATTCCAAAGCTGATTAGCCAGTATTTGTATTTACAAACTATTTCCTGTAGAAAACTAAAAAGAAGTATGGAACATAAAACGAACAACAATGAATTCTGCTTCTTGTAGCATTCTGAAAAGAATTAAAAGTATGAATCTAAAATACATTATTTTTAAAAAGGCCTTTAGGGCTATTTATTCCTTTATGTAAAGCTCATTTGGTTTGATTTAATAAAAATACTGTTTGTCTTTGAATAAATAGGAAAAAACTGGAAAGCTTCTAGTTCTCTCAGTTCTCTTATTTTCTATATTTGCAAATGTTAACATTAACCTTAGCTTCAAATAGATGTAATAAGAGGAATACCACTTGTCCAATTTCTTCCTCAATAACTGTCTTTAGAGAGGACCACTCTTAAGAATTTAGCTAGCTCTAGCACTATCTGCAGGTACATACCTGGACGGAGAACATTTAAGGATGATAAAGTATTTGAGAATGCGCCACCAGCCTTCGGTTTTTCTTCTTCCTTCTCACTCTCCATGTCCATCTCATCTTCGCCATGCTCATTGATGATAATTCCATCTTCTGGATTTGTGTCCTTGACATGCCCTGTTTTGTCCAGAGATTGTTCATCTAATTTTTGAAGAGACATCAAAATACATTTACAATAGAATTCAATTAAGAAAGAACTTTTTATTCAGTTATGTTGGATTCAAGCTTGCATTATTTGTTATTTATTAAGAAACTTCAAACTCATAATCCATGAATAAGAAATAGCACAATAGATGTAATTTGATAAAAATAGAAGACATAGGGAGGCACTTGAGATTTAGTTAATTTTATAAAAAGTTGTAACAATTTATCAAAATTAACTATGCTCCTTTAAACTCTAATAGCTAATTCCTATTTCTTTTAAGCTCTATTTCATTGTCCAAGTCAGTATTTCACTAGACTCTATACCCATTCAAGGCAGCTTTCTGTTAGAATATAAATCATTTTCCAGCCATGTCAGTCACTAATTTATCAGTCATCAGGAAGGTGAATGCTCAGGGATCACATTCACACAGTGCAAACCCGAGTCCAGGTATCAGAAGCAGAGACAACTTGGTTCTCTTTCTGGGAATCTGGAATGGGGACAGAAAGAAGACAGTGACTACACAGCACTAAGAATGATCACCTAGGGCTGGAGATTTAGCTCAGTGGTTCCAGGGCCTGATTAGAAAGCGCAAGGTCCCTGGTTCAATCTGGTAACCACATACAATACATGGTGTGGGGCGCATGCCCACTGGCAATCTGTACCACATACCACAAATGCCGGTGGCTCACGCCTGTAATCCCAGCATTTGAGAGGCAGAGGTGGGAGGACTGCTGAGTTTGAAGCTTGCCTGGGCTACAAGGTGAGGTCAGGGCCACAAAGCGAGACCCTGTCTCAAAAAAAAAAAAAAAAAAAAAAAAAAGAATGATCACCTGTAAACCAGGGGGGAGCTGTGGAGTGTGGGGAGAGAGCAAGGCACTCAATTCTCAGTTCCAGCCCATTTCTTAGGGCTGCTTCAAAACTGCAGCCCCACAGATGTAGTCCAGCAGATACCATTACATCTTTGTAATTAACTGCTACTGCTTTATATTACTTACAACCAACTAATCCTAATATACTTCTGTTCAAGACAAAAATTAAGAAAGTCAATGTTTTTACCTGAGGACACTGAACCTGTTAATATGCACAACAGGCACAATGAATAGAATAAAGAGCAAAACAAAAGTTTATTTTCAATAGGAAAGATGTTCTGTTCCTCTAGATCAGGGGTGGCATGTGTGCCACAGCCAGCTATTTCTTATCATTCAAAGCTCCAGGGCTCGCCGCTGCCCTAGAAGTTCTCCTCCTGAAACTGCTTCACAAGTTCTCCATTCTTCTCAAACCATACTGTAATCTTCTAACAGTCCCAGAGGTAATATCCCTCTCCTCCTTTTAACTTTACCAAGAACATTAGGGTCATTATGTTTTAGCTTCTTTATTTTATTTTTTGATTTATCACCTTCTTTCAATAGCCACAGACCCCTTCCCCCAAGAGTACTCTGAGACTTTAAAACACGCTTTGAAAGTGTCTATTTCTTTCTGCTCTAAATTGAGAAGTCTAAAAATAAAAGTATAAAAGTTCTAGAGATACGCACAGGTAATACAAGACTGGCAGATTTTAAAACATTCAATATTCTCACTAAATTCACAGGTCCCTGCGATGAAGCAAACACAAGAGCAAAGCATGACAGCTGGATTGTTTTGTTAGTGGTCAAGGTTACCCTTTCAAAGGCTTCACATGAGCCTTCAGTTTTATTTACAACTACTTCACCACAATTAACTGTTCACCTTAAATTTGGACAGGGATCTCCCTTTCTTCTGCCTAAATAGAAACACAGACTTCTCTTTATCAGAGAGCTCTACTCCTCAGGGAATGGGAAGCACACCTA
This sequence comes from Thryonomys swinderianus, assembly GCA_004025085.1. Taxonomy (NCBI): domain Eukaryota; kingdom Metazoa; phylum Chordata; class Mammalia; order Rodentia; family Thryonomyidae; genus Thryonomys; species Thryonomys swinderianus. The sequence goes on from PVIC010046970.1 coordinate 4,393, forward strand.
TATTCCCAGCACTCTGAGAAACCGAAGCAAGGGAATCTCAAGTCTCAGCATAGCTTGGGCATTTTATCAAGACCCTGTTTCAAAAAATTTTACAGAAGCGCTGGGCGCTGAGCATGTGGCTCAGTGGTAAAGCTACTGTCTCAAATGCTCAAGGTCCTGTGTTCAATTTCCAGTAATGCAGACACACAGAGAGAGACACACATACACAGAGAAACCACTTCATCTCACTGGTCCCTCTATTGTTCTCTACTGATTTCTATTTCCTTGACAATATCTATGCCTCAAATGACCTTAGTGGCCTTTAATTTTGTCAGTTCTAAACTGAAATGCTATCTCAACTGCACAGCCACAGGCAATGCAGGATAGCATGGTGGAGTAATGTAGCAGAAAGTATTTCTACTTGTGGGCTCAAAATCTGACTAGAGATCACTCCCATCTGTCAGTTGCCTGTTTCCAGTGAAAAACCTAGCAACTGTGGCAACCCCTCTTTGTCACTCTTCACTTTCCTGACCTTTCTTGTGCTGCTTCATTTATTTTTTCAATGGATTTTATTGGTACATTTTATATATACATTATGATCACAATCAACACTGAGAATTTGTACCAGTACATGACATGACTTAATTCTCATTTTTTTCCCATTTGTACTGCTTTATTTAATGGACCATCACCTTCATGAGTTCCCCTCCCTCTTTTCCTTTGGACTCTGACACTTTTATTTCTTTGGTAAATCTTCCCCATAGTATGTAGACTTACTACAGGGCAACAATCGTTGGTCTACAGTAATTTTCTCTTCCTCATCCTCATCAATTTCATTCACTTGTTACTACAGCTTTAATAAGCCCTATACCTAAATCAACATCTCCAAATGTTCACTGGCCATTTCCACTCCAATTCAAGTTAGAATAACTCATTGTTTGGGGACCATCATAAAAACAGCTTTGAGTCAATATCACTCTTGTTTTGAAGTTAATTCATCTTTATCAATCCAAGGAATGAAGGTAAGAAGAGTTCTGGGTCGTGTGGATTAACAAAAGAGCTGCCTGGATCATCATTACAACAATGACAACCTGTAATACAACAAAGGTTCCATCTTTCAGGGGAACTGAGTTATCTGCTAAGTAAAACATCAGGATTCTGTGAGGGTAGAAGGCAGGAAGACATCCCAGAAGATGCTCTTGTCAACTCCACACTTCAATTTCTAAAGTCAACAGGAAACAGCAAACACACCAACAAGCCCATAAGCCCAATTCCCATTGGCCATGACCTTTCTTGTACTATTTCATTGTACACAGTTGGTTCTCAAGAGTTCTGGGAAAAATGAAGCATATGCAGTTTGCTGAACTATAAAATAATCAGCTTCCCTAAAAATACTCCTAATCTCATTTGCCTTTCCTATTTCAATGTAAAATACCTAATTGTCTGTACCTTGGGACAGAAACCCAACTTTGTTTCATTTAAATGTAACAGCAAGCAAGAGCGTCAAGTTTGTCCAGTTTCCCTTGGAATGTTTCTCAAGTAATCTTTTCTTTTTCATTTCTTCTCCCACACTCACAGCAAGTGTTTAATTCACCCACAATTTCCCATCCAGAGTCAGGAAAAGCCCGTGTAGCTCAAATAGATCTTCTTAAACCCACTATTAACAGACTGAAGTTAGTCCTTGAATTTAAATTGCTTTAAGGCCTCCAATCTCACCCCATGCCAATCCATGCTGCAGGTTAAGGTTTCAAAAAGCATTTATCATGTCACCGTTTAGGCTAGCCACTGAACATAGCAACACTAAACCTGCCACCGCATTCCTAACATCCTTCATAATCTCTCAACAATGTATCTTTAACACTGAGCCTCTCACTACCTCCTTCACAAATCATCCACCTACTTTGGGTTGTCAGGTGCACTTGCTCTTTCCCAGAACAGCTCTGGTCATTTTAATCCTTGATGATACCCACATCACACTTTCCCCTCTTCTATTTTCTGGAATTTTTATAATCAAAGATCCAGCTTTCATGTCCTGCTTTTCTGTGAAGCAGTACTCCCCCACTTCAGAAAAAAGGTGGAATTATCCTTTCAACCATGCACCGGACATTCTGCTGAACACTGGGTTCTGTCACATATTTATGTTATGCTGTCTCTAACAATAGATAGTAAACTGAAGTATAACAAAATACTTATCTCAGCCTGTAGGTGAGAACCCAGAAAACAGTAACCTACTTTTAGTTCTACACAACTGAAAGGATTTCTGCAATGCATTTGCATAAGAATAACTCAGATCACAGAATGTTATAATGAATCTACTATTCTAAAGATAAAGTAACTGCTTAAAAGCTGGGAGTGTTGCTGGACATGATGGCTCATGCCTACAATCCCAGCATTCTCCGGAGGCAGTGGCAAGAGAACTGCTGAGTTTTAGGCTTGCCTGGGCTACATAGTGAGCTTGGGGCCAGAGACAGCCTGTCTCAAAAAAAAAAAAAGGTGGGAGTGTAGTTCAGTGACAAGCGCAGGCCCAGCATGTGCAAGGTCCTAGTTTCCACTGAAGTACCCCCCCCCACAAATCCTTTAAACTTAGGTTTTGAGAATAAATAAGAAATATTTAGGACTGTTCTTCATCCACGTTATCGCATAACATTACTGACTAAAGGTATTATGAACATTATAGCACTTCTAAAAAGGAAAATATTACCAAATAAATTATTGTCTCTATAAAATAACAGAACAGGAATCTAGACAACTCTCCTTCAAACAGGTGTAAATATACTGTTCCTCACGCAACAGAAGCATTCCAGTAACAACAATCTATCTTGTTTAAAAATATAGTATATATTTACAAAGCAACTGTGTGAGAGTTAAGTAACAGAACTGTATTTGTAATCATTGTGAATTCTTGAAATGACTTGGTAAACAGAATAAATTCACAATTTATACTGTAAATCACTGTAAGAAAGCCGGAGGGTTAGCTCAGTGGTTCCGGTGCCTACCTCGCAAGCGCAAGGTCCTGGGTTCGATCCCCGGAAACCACATACAATGCTGGGCGTGGAGACTCACGCCCACCAGCCATCAATACCACATAGAGTGCCGGGCATGGTGGCTCACACCTGTCATCCCAGCACTGAGGCAGAGGCAGGAGGACTGCTGAGTTCGAGGCTTGCCTGGGCTACATAGTGAGCTCAGAGCCAGTCTGAACTACAAAGCGAGACCCTGTCTCAAAAAAAAAAAAAAAAAAAAAAAAGACCTGTCATTTGTCATTGTAAAAGAATTCAATTGGTTTGGTACTTACTGTCAGCTGATGAGTTGAGTTCGTTCTTAATCTTTGATTTTTCAAGATCTTCTTTATATTCTTTCTTGAGCAATTTCACTATCTTTTTGCTATAACTTGATTTCTTCACTTTGAAAACTTCTTCATTTTCTTAAAAAAAATTACATGAAGTCTGTAGCAACCATTTTCAAAAAGTATTTTACCTTCCTTTTCACATCTTATGTGCTAGTCAAATTCTTCCAAATATATATATCAACATCATTACATAATTTGAAATTATTTCAACTATCACAGACTCAAAAACTGAACTCGACTTCAAAAATTAATCTGCAGTAGTGAGATTTTGAAACTTTCAAGGCATATGTGTAACTTAAAATCTTCTCAAAATTGTCTACTTGAAGAGAGAAAAATCACATTTATTAAGGAATCTGAAACAATACATTCTAAATCAAAAGGTGCTATACAGTCTGAGACCTCTACGTCCATCACAAAGTGACACAGTACTTCCACTACACTATAAGGAAATCACTTTGCAAAAGAGAAGCTTATCTTCAATGGTATATCCATTCTCTGTAGCTTGAATTTTCATCAACACAAAACTGTTTATCCCACGGCCAGAGTAATATCAAAGACAAAAACTGGCTTGTGCACCTCTCAAACAAAATAAAAACTACAAAAACCAAAGATAAACTTCCTGTCATAAAGAAGACAGCATCTCGAAGATGCGAGAATTCCACATTTCTCCTAACATGAAACTGAGTTAAAAACACTGATCTCTTCAAGAAGTAAACAGATTTATGGCTCAGCTAAGATCAGAAATCCAAATCTATTACAACCAGACCTCTCACATGCAACTGGAGAATATGTCTTGTTTTAATCGCACCGTCTGTTTTCACTTTTCCAAAGCGAAATGAAAATGCGGACTTATTCTACTCCTAATTATGTCTATGGGAAACGGAGGCTAGGAAATTGCAAAGGACTGGCCCAAGGTCACTCGGAACCAGCGCTGCAACTCTGGACTTCTATTACTAGACCTATCTTCCTCTCCACAAAGACGACCTCCTTAGTCAAGGATATCTGCGTGGACAGAGAGGCCGTCGAGGCGCGGACACGGTGGCCTGCAAAGGGCCCAGACAGCGGGCCTAGAGCAGTAAAACGAGGGCTCAAATCAAGTTCTCTCCAAAACACACCCAGCAGAAAGAGGCGGGAGAGGGGCAATGAATTGTCACTTTAAAAAATAAACTCACAATGACTGATCAGAGTTTCTGCCCTTGGCAGTAGGAAGTGCACAAGACAATAGGGAGAAGACAGTTGGTAAGATAACACTGGTGGCTGCGCGGGAACGCGTTCCTGGCTCGAGCAGAAGGCCGGAGGCGGGGAGATTCGCAGGCGGCCGGGCGGGAAAGGATTCGGTTCCGGGGTGCAGGGTGCAGGGAGTGAGTGCCCGGGACTGCGTGCGCCAGGTGGGGGGCAGGGCTCGGGATGCGCGATTTGGGTACCGGGACGCGGCGGTTACCTTCCTCCTCGTCCTGGAAGCTCAGCAGGCTGGCCCTGGGAACCTCTTTGTTCTCGCGAGGCCTCTTGCGCGGCTTCAGCCCATTGCCCGGCTCCGCGCCGCCGGGAAAGCCGCCCCCGGGCTCGGCCCCCAGGCATGAGGCCAACGCGGAGGGTGGCGGCGGCCCCGGGCCCAGCAGCGACTCCTCCCCAGGGGGCCGATCGCCGCCGCCAGGGCCGGGTTCTTCGCCGGTGGCCGGCGGCGGCAGCAACGGCGGCGGCTCCTGCTCCTCGTCGCGCTCCCGCTCTTCCTCCTCCGAGTCGTTCCGCTTGCGCACGTTCACCCGCCGGGCTTTTCGGAACATCCCCGGGTCCCGCACAGCTAACGCAGAACCAGTTCCCACACGGCGGTCTGGGCAGTACCGAGCTCGCGACGGCGCAGGCGCGTTCTCAGAAGCCTCAGTCAGGTCGGATCTTCACTCTCGCTACTGCGCACTACAGGCCGCGCGTGCGCTTGCGTTCGTTCTCGACGTTCTCCTACTGTGTGGGGAAAGAGCGCCCAGTGCCCGTGTGTGAGACTGTCGAGTGTTTGCACCGCCCCCTATCTCCGTGGAGAACTACTAGCACGGAACGCTCGGACTCCAGAGTTGTCTGGGACAGGTCACAAAGAGGATCATAGAGACAAGAGGAGAGAGTAGCGTCTATCGACTCCTCCACGAGGTTGCTGCAGTGCGCCTTCCGCACTGACGCGAAGTGGTCACGTGGGAAACCTCCCGCCAAGCGCTGGGTTGGGGTAGATGAAGGCGGGGAAGGAGGAGCGACGGAGTTCTTCATGGAAAGTTATGTTCCCAGAGTGATTATTCTTTTCAGAACTGATTGAGGTGCCTCTCTGGTAATTATTAGTAACTGTTGATATTTCGTGTTCCAACAGCCCTTTTAAAGACCTTGAATTTCACCTATAAAATGTTAGGGTGATGCATCCCCTCAGCCGTTATAAAGAAAGCTTGTTTTGGTATATTTGGAGCAAATGCCAAGTTTGCTAGCAATTGTTCGTCTACTTTTCGAAGCGTAGTTCGTCTCAGGAAAAAACAAACTTGACTTGGAGGTGGGAATGTTTTGACAGTTTTCAGATTTGTGTCGCAAAGGAATTGTCAAGGCCTAAAGACTCGTCAGGTTGAACTCATATGCCTTTCCCTTTTCATTGCCAAACTAGGAGTTTATCCTTCTGGCAGTCATATTCTGGAGCATGAACGTCTGTGAATTCATTTGCATGCTTCAAAATTACAATAGTAACATTATGAACATACATGCATCTCCACAGCAGAGTTAACAGTTTTTCATGATCCTCAGGAGATACCCTCTGAACATAAAAATGCATAATTATGATATTTAGACATAACTTATTTTTAACTCAGGTGCTGGTAAACTATTTTTAACACATATTGAAAATCAGTCTTTATGAAAAGAGTCTCATTCTTTTACAAAGCAGCATTATATATGTAAACAATCCCATAACATTTGACATTTAGGTCATTTCTAGTTTTACTGTTGTTGGGGTTCAAAAAAATAATACCTCAAACTGTGAGGCTTTTACACACTGTGAACTTTTAACAGAAATAATAAGGTTTCTAACCTTCCTGCCTTCCTCTCACCCCATTTTCTCTGCCAAAATTCAGAGAGGAGCTTTTTCTCTGGGGAGAGAGTCCACAAAAGACAATCAAATGTTATGAGTCCCCTGCCTGAAAATCTCATTAACCAAGGGACACGAATTGTGTCACAGAAGAGACAAAAGTGATAACATGTCCAGCCATTATCATCTATTTTTTTTTTTTGGATGGGCTCCTCCAAAACAACTGTCCTACCAAAGAAACTTACCTACATGGCATGACCCTTTTTTCATCATATTGCTGATCTTTGTCATCCTACAACTTGTCACCACTTCTCCCCTTAGATGTCTTAAATTTCTATAATTTTCTGTCGCTCAATATACTGTAAAAATTTTGGTCATCTGGTCTCTCTTCAAGTCTCATATATTTGTGGGACATCTGTGCATGTAAGATAAAATGTTTTTTCTCCTGATAATCTGTCCACTGTCAGTTAATATCAGACTCAATTGAACCTGCAGAAAGTAGAATGTATTACTTTTCCTAGATTATAACAATGGTCTGATAAAAAGCTTTGAAAAATTGCCACTTCTGTAGGATCTACTAGAATAGGAATAACATAACTGGATTCTAGTGTACGAAATTTTCACTCTGCTAATCCAGAACTGCTCTTAATAGAGGCTTATAATTTATACTTTTCTCCCAGAAAACATGAGTGTCCTGGTTTGTTCACACTATCCCATCAAAAATTCACTGAGGTTTAAATTCCAAGTTGAAGCAGAATATCACTTGTCATTTTGTAGTGAGCCAAAATATTCAAAACTAACAAGTGAATTAATTTCTGTATTTAAAAAAAAGAATTTGTATTTCTTACACCTTTGCCTCTCTTCTCTGGTCTTTCTTGATCAGAAATTTTCCCACGTAGGACCCAGTTTTTGAGCTAAAAGCATCTGCTCTAATAGTTTCCCAAAGTTAAAAGGGAAAGTTAATACCATCTGGCTTCCATTCTACACACATTACTCTGAGTTCTTATATTCTGGCAGCTCAGCATTGGTTTAAGATCTAATTCCAATGGCCTGTTTCAGGGTTGAAATTGAACTCCCATTTTCAATAACGGAAGACTCAAATTGCACCTGCTCAGCCTCTATACACCTGAGCCAAGAGACAGATTTGCAGTAGAATGATGAGGGCAGCAAAGATAAGGTTGAAAAATGTATTTTAAAATATTGGCTTGAAACCTTAAGATATTGAGCCAGAAAAGTGCTGATTGGATAAAGATAGAGGAAACACGTCATTTTATAATGAGTCAAAGTATTCAAAGATAATAAATGTATTTATAACTTTGCCAACCTACATATTCAAGTAGAGGACAAAGTGAAATACTAAAAAGTTATATTGGTGCTCAACTAAGCCAAAGTCCCTTCTACTGTACTAACAGACCTTGTGAAAATTAAATTCCTGAAACTGAATAGCTCTTTTAATTGCCTGCAAGCCAGTATAGCCATTAGAAATTATTAAAGTACTTCTTTGCTCTGAACATTAAATTAATTTATTCATATATTATCTCCATTCAATATTTAGTATCTTAAACATTCCAGTAATAGAAAAAATGCTTATACAGAAGTTGTATCAACCAGTTTATTGGAATCAGTAAGTTAATTTTTAAGAGTAATATTTCCAAGCAATAACTTCAGTTTTTTCCCACAGGATTGCAACATTGGATGAGAAAAATGTCTTCACTTTTATGAACGGTGATAATATATGATGGTGTGTGTGTTTTCATTCCCATGTTTACCAAACTAAAATGCAGTGAAAGCAATGAGTCCTTCCTCAACTTTTAAAAAACTTTAAGATGAAATATAATAGTCCATGAACCCATTATCTAGGAATTTTTTATATTACTGTACTATATATTTCTAAATATATGTATTTCTGAAGAAGTGATTTAATTAGTTGAATTTCTTCAGACTTTGCCTTGAAGAAGGCACTTCTGCATTAACTGAAACAGAATGCAAGCTTCGTGGAGGAACTCTTTCTATTTTGTTCAAAGCCATCTTCACAGTACCTCACATGTCACTTTGTAATCTGTAGGCATTCAGTAAATGTTGACTGAATAGTAGTAGACATCTACTTACCTAATGTGATAAATGTTTCACCCTATGTTGGCTTAAATAAATCATCTGTAGCTTATATCCCTTTATTCCTAAAACATGATTTTGAAAGTACTTGTTGTAAATTACTTAGATTTGTTTCTTTAGTTTTTATTTTTTAATTACTATATGTTTGCAGTATATGATGATGATGACATTCCATGTAGAGTGTTGACGTGTGTACATAGCCCATTTTAATTCTTTTTCCTTTCTTCACTCCCATCTGGTCCTCCACCCTCCATCTCTTGGTTCTTTTCCCTTTTGAAAACCTGTCTCCCTCTTTACTATTACCAATCTTTTATTTTGCTTTTTTAAAAAACATTTTTCTTATACAATATAAGAAACTGCAATATTTAAGCTTGTGTGTATTGTTTCATTTAACATTATTTTCTCAAAATGCATCCATTTTCTTCCAAGACTCAAATTTTCTTTCTTTATGGCATAGTACTCTATTGAGAATCATACCACATTTTCCTTATCCATTCATCTGTTAATGGATACATATATCACTACCAAGATTTAGCTTTTCTGAATTGTGCTGCTGTAAACATGAGTGTGCATATATCACTGTAATATGATATCTTTAACTCAGGAAGATTCCTAGAAGGGTAATGGCTGAATTGAATGAAATTTCTAGTTTTAATTTTTTTGGGAATCTTCCTACTGATTTCCTAGGGGTTGACCTTGTTGCACGGTCTTGCCAGCATTTATTTGATTCCTTATTCTTAAAGTAGTAATAGATATCTTCCTTCTTCCTCTGGGAATTGCCTCTTTTAGCAAGGGAGGGCATCAAAATTCCCCAAAATAAAGATTTTACTGGCACATTTTCCAACCATAGGAAAAGTTAACTGAAAAAAAATCAAATCCAAAAAGTTAAACAATCATTCTAATTGTGTAAAAAATACTTAACTACTTGGTAATTAGTGAATAGTTAATGAATTAAAATGTTGATTTTTTTTTTTTTTTTTTTGCTTTTTGAGACAGGGTCTCGCTTTGTAGTTCAGGCTGGCCCTGAGCTCACTATGGTGCCCAGGCAAGCTGCCGTGAACTCAGCAATCCTCCTGTCCCTGCCTCCCGAGTGCTGGGATTACAGGCGTGAGCCACCACGTCCGGCATTGTAGTATGCGGTGTTGATTGTTGGTGGGTGTGA
>PVIC010046971.1:0-14055 GCA_004025085.1 Thryonomys swinderianus
AGGGGTGCACTGCGAGTCTCAGATTCGATGGGATCATGTCTCAAGTGCATACTCCATTGTCCGCAAATGCTGTTTCAGAAATCTGCTTTTACTTGCAGAGGGGCTTTCGACTTGAAAGATCATGTTTATTTGCAGCACAAAGTGAACGTGTCCAGAATGTAGCTGAGTTGGATGAAGAAATGAAAGACACTAATGCTTTCAGAGGAAGGTGCTCGCCATGTGCATATGTTCATTAACCTAAGTAGTGCAGCTATGAGCCAATACTAATATAATATGATCTTTAATCTTTGTACAACTCTAGGTGATAAAAATAGTTTTTGGGCAAAGAATCTTAAGGTACATGTTTCACATATCAGTAAAAGAATTCCTCCATTCATCCAATTAAGATTTATCTGCTCTCTTTCTCTTCAGTCTACAAAACAGAGGTAATGATGCTTCTCAGAGACTCATGTTGGATTAAGGAAATTATAATGCACAGGAGATGTCAATCCTAATGAAAAGTGTTGTCTCCATTCATAAATAATATGGAGCCCCTCAAGATCACTTTACATAATTCATTATTTAGTTCTCCCAAAAGAATTTCAAATATTATGTTTAAAAATTAGAAAAACATAGCTCATCTTCACTGCCCTACCCAAACTTTTGCTTGATTCAATTACTGTTTTGGTTATAAAGCACAAGAACCGGTTGCAATAAGCACTTCGGCCACTAGGCGACACCAAAAGCTACCTAATGTGGTGCTGTTTCCCACCTCAAAATGAAATCTGGAGCCTAAAAATGATTCCAATAGATAAATTGATATATTTTTAAAGTGCATTATTGACAGCTAGAAAAGAACACTATCTGGGAAAGTATTAAGAAAATGCTGACAATGCCATCTCCCAAAAAGGTGTCGGGTGTCTCTGCATTTTATACTGAACCCAGCAGACAGGAATACAGTAGTGTTAACATTTTCACTGTGTTTGCTCAAAGGAAGGAATAAGTGGAATTCGGGCATAGGTTAGTCTGAATTTTTGAAATGATAGAGGAAGTTCATTTCTACTTATCTTGGTTTTAGACCACACATGAGATCAACAAGCTAAGAAGAAGTATCAGGCATAGAGTCCATACTCTGGGGCATGTGGCCTGATACAGCATCACTTTCTCACTTATGAGAAGTGGAACAGCAAACACAGATCCAGCCACGTGCCAGGACAGGGCAGAAGAAATTTGTTTCCTCAGGTGCAACAGTAAAGAGACATGTTGTCTATAGGAAATTTAAAATAAACAATAAAGCTGATTACAAATCTGTCTCCTTTTTATAATCACCATTAACAGCTCTTCTTAAGACTGACTGTACCATGATGGACTCATGTGATTCCACCCCCTGGAAGTACTTGAAATGGCTGCTTTGAGAATTGTCCAGCAAGGAGAAAAGTCAACTTTTTGGAAGAAGGAAACTCTTTCAGAGAAAGGAGAAAGAATTAGTACAGTATTTTGCCAGCAGATATTGTCTGTCTCGGCCTTTTCCTGTACATATTATCTTATTAACTCTCAACTGCCTGTCTTGGCCTTTTCATGCACATATTATCTTATTAACTCTCATCAACAACATCCGTACTAGGAAAGAATCCTCAAAGTTGAAAACAGAACGCTTAGAACACTAAGATCAATCAGGTGCTAATTTGTAGAGCCAGAACTCTAATGAATTCTCACACCTTTAAATCTCAAGTTCAATAGCCCATAGACTCTGACTCAGGTCAGAGACTCTGACATCTAATATGTACAAAACCGTGAACACAGGATGTGACCCCGCTTTGGTGTCCTCGGTGGCCAGGAGGGTCAGTAGTCACAGCCATGACAGATTATGATGTGGATGTGATTGAAGGGTGCTCCTGTGCGTGAAGCACTATAGATGACAATAAAAGGCATGTGACTGTCATTATGCAAATGTCACCTCAGGACCCAGCCTTTGTCATTTCCTTGTATGAAACAATGCTGGGTTATATACTTCGGCTACTTCACAGTCTGCCTGTAACCCCGGTGGAATTCAACAGTCAGCTCTGACCACTCCCGCGGGGGGTGCAGAGCACACGCAGGGGCCCAGCACCGCAGAGGCCGGTGACAAGTGCCCCAGACTCCTCGTGGCCCAGCCTTCACTGCTGTTTGTCACTCAGTTCAAGGTCTTATGGAGAACGTCATGTGGTTCGCTAGAAAAAAATCACTATCTAGGGAAACATTAAGAAAATGCTGACAGTGCCATCCCCCACAAAGGCGTCCTGTGTCTAGAACAGGTGTGAGATGACTGGCGGGAGGACCAGGTGGTCCCCCTTCATCCCCCTCAGCAGTGGATTCCTGAGAGGCTAGGTGTGAGACTACAGGGCTTAGAAAGCGTCCCCCAAATATCCCGTCTCTCGATCTACATAAAAGTTCAACACCGTGCGCTGGAAAGAAATAATACGTTATCCTGTACTGCAGACAATTGTAAAACACAATCTGAATTCCTGGCATCTGAAATTTTTGTAGGAATGCAGAAATTGAAGAATCATCATTCCATTTCACATATTACTGGATTCAGTTGCTATTGAGAGGTCATAACAAATCTTAATTAAAGCTTACAGGGAGCTCCTCAGAAATCAGACAGGATTGTAGAGAGCACATGTAAGATGTTGGGTGTTTTGTACCTGCATTATTTTAATGTAACTATCCTGGAATACAGGACGATGATCAATTATCCTTGTGATTTGAATTTACTCCACATTTCATGGCATTAAAATCAATCTTCAACAAATACCATGGTAGCAAATAAACATTTTTGCAACATAATCTTTGTTAACAAAACAGTCTATTTTACAATATGAAATTAGAACAGATAGACTTGGCTCCATGATGTTGATTTCATGTTGAAAACTTAGTGATCATTTTCAAGTCCTTTTACTGGGCTTTTCCATCTGGGGAAATATGTATCAGATTAAGCTCAGTGACTAATGTATTAAGTGGCAGAGGAGCCACCTCCAAAGTCCACCTCATGGTCAGACGGAAAAGTCATGGTGGTGGAAAACTGTGTCCATGGCGTGACTTCGCCTTTCACTGGGGAGTATTATGTTCTGATTTTGCTTTACCTCTCTTTTTACCTCTTTATGTAACCTATACACACTATCAAAGCAGCTGTGTGAAAGTACAGAGCATTTTCTAGTTCGGGTCTGATAGGAAAGTCTAGAATGTAACAGTTTTGAAAACACCACCGACAAAAGAGGAGTGTGCTTAACATGTGACAGGACATGGTAGAGAGAGAGGGCACCTGTCACATCGTGTCCCAGCATCACAGACTTCCAACATTTTTCCGGTATTGTTCTATCCCAACCTCGGTGTTCTCCAGATGGAAAGCACTTGAAGATGTATCCAAGTGACCAGATAACAGTTCAAAAGACCTGAGTCCTCAGTCTGTTGGGTGTAGCAATGAGACCGGAGGAGGGTACCTAGGCCAAGACAATCGCATCTGTAGTACAGACGGCCTGGAAACCCTAGAGGGGAATCTACACTCAACTTTTGTTTTCTGTATTGTTCACTTTTTCAGAAGCGTTTTAAGTGCCCAGCAAAACTGAGAGGAAAGTTCAGAGATGTATTGCCTCAAGGTTTTGTTTTTGTTACTCTACAATCCCACTGGAAGTGGAATTACATTAGGACATATCCCTCAAGGCTTAGGGATGGGAGGGCACTAAGTGTATGAAATTAGATTTCTGTGCGCTCCTTTTATACCCCAGAACATTACTCTATCTGATCTTTGTCATTAGCCTTTCTCTTGCTGTCCAATCTCCCATGCATGTTATGTGCAAGTAACCTGATAAGTTGGAAAAGAATACCCAGAATGAAGAAAAACCCAGAAGCCACCAAGACCTTCAGAAAGACCAGGGGTTTCCTCAGTGTTTGAAGGCAAACCAGTGCAGGGCCTTGAAGAGGTGAAATACTCCATCGCTCTGGAGACATTAGAACCAAGGACACTGTTAGAGGTGGAGGAACAGCTCAGAGTTGGGCAGAGTCCCCGTCAAGGAATCCACCTCGACCTCTGTACTTGAGTGCTGCTTTATCCTTGTTTGAACTGTGTGTCTTTCTGTATTTAAAACATTATTTAGAAAACATTTTTAGCATCTGAACACACGTCCAGCTCTGGAGAGACACCCTGGCACGTTCTTTCATTATCTCAGAGTGCCGGCTGGGTGCTGGCATGCAGATAGCCTTGGGACCTTGGGGAGAGGGGACCACTCAGCCTCGAGGTGGCTCAGACAGGAGCTCATGATGCCGCACCACCTCCCAGAAGTGGGGTTTCGGGAGCTTGGGGAGAGGCCTGCGGCCTGCCATCCACAGGACAGACGTTAGATACACAGTCCCGAGGGGATGTGTGGAGGGGCCCACGGCTTTGTAACCTGAATAACAGCCTTCCAGTGTCAAAAGGGGCAGTGTCTGTGATAGGCAGTGAGGACACAGGCATCAGGGCGCAGAGGGCCCAGGGCACAAGAGCTGCTCAGTCAGGAGGCGCGGGTGCTCTGTGTCCAGGATCCCGTCACACTGGAAATATATGTCCCTCCCCAAGGGTGCGGATGTGCACAGGTGTTCAGAAGATAAACAGGAAGAGGCGGGGTTTCATGAGACACCTGGGCCACTTGTGATGTCTGAGTGTTCCAGAGTGTGCGTTGGGGGGGGTGACACAGAGTGTGCACGTGTGTAACAGACATCATGACACTCATCTCCTTCACTCCCAGGACAGTCAGTCTACATATTTCTTTGAAACGTTTCTCTGAGGAGAGCTGCGCTTCACTGTAGAGATACATCCCAGCCGCTTCATTCATTCATTCATTCATTCATTCATTCATTCATTCATTCATCATTTGGGTTTTTTTCAGTATTAAAGATCAAATCCAGGGATTTCACACTGATACACACACACACACACACACACACACACACACACACACCTCCACTGGCTTTTTAATTTTGAGACAAAGCCTAGTGAGGTCACTAAGTTTCCCAGGTTGGGCTCAAATGTGAGACCCTCTTACCTCAATCCCCCAGAACGTTGGCATAGTAGATATGCACCCCCACACCCAGTACCCAGGAAGCGGGTTCTGTTGGGCCCAAGCATCAGTGGGGGCACCTCGCTACAGAGCAGAAAGACACCAGCTCCATCCCCCCTCAGGGCCGCTTTCTCACTAGAGCTGGAACAAAAGCCCAAAGGCTCTGCTGTCTCAATATATCCCACATCTTTCTTGCTACGTGGCTTTCTCCTCTATTACAGAGGGAAAGAGAAAGTGCGACATGTGCTCCGAGTTCAATACATGGCTTTTGCGGGGTTTTAGTTTCACAAATAAGATACTGACTTTCTAACGACAGGCACAGCAATTCAGTGCGATTTCCAAAAATTTTCACTGTGGCAAATTTCAAAACCGCGGTTGCTTTGCAATAAAATTCCACGACCATGAACCCTCCCTGTCCCATGTCAAGTCAACTTACTGAAGAGTCAACTAGGAAAGAACAGAATAACACTCACGTCTGCATTTCAGAATCAGAAGTGTTGTGGAGCTAACTCCAACTGCTTGGAAACTCACATTTCTTTCCTCACCATAACTTTTTATCTAACATACGTGAAATTCCAGTCAGTGAGATTACATATTTCTGTAGGTCATGTGATTGTTGTAGTTTCCTGATTATAAAACAGACTGCAGAGTCAGGCACATAGGACCTTCCTCTCCCCTGCCCCCTCTTTGTTTACAGATTCTGATCAGGACCAGTGACTCTTGGTCTTAGACTCAGGATGCCGGTGGTCGGGCACTGACGGCCACTACCACCTGCCTCTGTGGCCATGTCTCACCCATCTCTTCACTTTCGCAAGGCCATGCTCCTCAGTGAACAAACGCCCCTAGAACTTTTCCAGCGGTTGGTGATATCTTCACTCTGTTTTAAATAGTTCATGTGGTTTTCCAACGGTTTCCTAATGAGAAATCTATGCATCTCCTATTAGGAACTGTGAAATAAATCAGATATACAGCAATACATGATTTCTCTTAAACATTACATGATTTCCCTTATATGAGAAACCCAAGCTATAAATACATGGAAGAGAAAAATAAAAGATTGATAAATAGAGCTTTGGCAAATAGGATGAAGGAATGGAGAAGGAAAAGAGTGGTACGGGATGTAAAAAGAATAAAGATATGTTAGGCACATGGACCGGTTCTCCACGATCAAGGTAGTCCTATGTATTATAAATATGTACTCACAAAAAATTAGGAATTAAAAAGGAAAATTCTGGATTGTAACACCTGCTTGGGATTCTTTTTTTTTTTTTTTTTTTTTGAGACAGGGTCTTGCTTTGCAGTTCAGGCTGGCCCTGAGCTCACTATGTAGCCCAGGCAAGCCTGGAACTCAGCAATCCTCCTGCCTCTGCCTCCCGAGTGCTGGGATTACAGGTGTGAGACACCACGCCCGGCACTGTGGTGTGTGGTATTGATGGCTGGGAGCATGAGTCACCCTGACCAGCATTGTATGTGGTTACCGGGATCAAACTCAGGACCTTATGCTTGCGAAGCGAGGCGAGGCAGAGGCAGGTGCTGGAACCACTGTGCTAAATCTCCAGCCTCTGCTTGGGATTCTTAATTTGGAAAACCTTTCATAGGTGACCAGATGATTGTCACGTAATTCTGTGCACTCCATCCCAGATGACATTGAGAATCCACTGTTAGATTCAGCAGATCTACGTGTCTTTTACCATCGGTTTGCTTTCCTGGGTACAGGGCAGTGTCACTCTGGTTCTAACTTTGAGATAACTCAGATACACCCTGGCTTAGGGCACCAGAAATTCCACAAAAAGAATTTCTGTATTTTTTTTACCTTAATTTTCAATTAAGTCACCTTGAGAAAGTTTCTGTTCACCATTCCATCTCCAGAAAATAGGAGTAAAGTACACTACACCTCATTAGAAGCCACAGAAAAGTCCAGAAGACAGATTCTCATTCAGAGCCCTGAGAGCCACCAGTGATCTGAACATACACTAGAATTTCTGTCGCTTGGAAGGAGGTTAAGAGACCACAGAAGGTGTGAGGGTTTTTCTCCCAGCACAGTTTTTCGAAGAAAGAGCCACATCCCACCAGGTGAGCAAAGAGTTGCACTGTGAAGGTTTAAAGAATGTACTTTGTCTCTGTTCTGGAAGTTTCCCGTAGAAACCTGGTTTCCTTGAGAATGGAAGGCTTTTTGGTGAAATAGTTAAAGCTAGTTAGGAAAAAGAAACAAAATACAACAAATAACACCTTTCCTGGATCCTAGGACAAGCATGGTGAACCCATGGCACACGAGTTATTTGGTTCCTTTTCAAACAAAACATGTTAATGTATGTTAATGTACAACCTCAGTATTTGGGTTGAACCGCAGGGTTGGCACTTGGTGATAAAAGTGGGTTTGGGGGTGCACTTTGGGCTCTTGTCTCTAAAAGTTTCACTGTCACTCTCCTTGGGTAAGGTTATAGCATGGATCATGTCCAGTACTTGGAAAATTTCTTTTATTAAATGCAATCCTCTACTGATCAGTTAAAAGTCTCTCCTATTTGCATCCAAAATTTTTAAACTAAATACTGTTAAATGTAATATATTTGGGATGTCTTTAATCACCTAAAGTAGCCAATTTTCTTAGTGAGGCTATGTTGTTTTACCAGTGCCTTCTTGTTTCTACTTCTCTCATATCCCAAAGGTGTTTATGATGGCCACATTTAGTTATAAAGACATTTAAATGTTTAAATTAAGATACAAGAAACTCTTAATGACAAGTGAGCTGTCCTTGAGAGAAGCTATTATGTTTGTAGATATCTCATATACTCATAAATAAAATACCATGCATACTAATTGCAGCAAAAAAAACACTTCCGCACAATGTCTCTCATCATAAAAATGCCATTATTCTACTTCGTTACGCTTTTAAAATAGCCTGACATTTAAAATAATTAATGAATATGTAATTTGCTAATCAGTAATGGGCAGTTCCTGGAGAGGCACCATCCTTGGTTTTATAATTTACTGTTCTAGAAGTTTTATGAATGCAACGTTAAAGCTGGGAAGCAGAGAAAAGCCACTTCAGGATGACATTATCCTATTTAACACCCGTAATTCTTAGTGGCAGCAACAATTAAGTCTCACAAATTAAGTCAACATACTGAATTGCTGTTGGGTGAGTTACAGATAAGGCATTCGTGTGTGGTGGCTCCCCACGTATTGCACTTCCCCTTCACAATCGTGCACCCGAATGAACATCAGAGAAACATACTTGACTGTGAAGGATTAAATAATGCTTTAGCTTGCGCCTTTATTTCTTGTCTCTTTCCTCCAAGTGATAATAGAGATCTCATTCACCATGCATGAACAGTTAAACATTCCCTTTTTGAGAACATTCTGATATTGTTGGTGTAAGAGACAAAAGTCACATATTTATGGATCACCTTATTAAGCAGCAGCTTGTGGTAAGCATGTAGGTTACCTGGTCAGCTCATCTCTAAGGCCTAAGAAGACAGACTAGCTGCCAGCCTCTATCCAAATGGGTTGGTGTATGAATATTTATAAGGACATCAATATTCACAGTGTCTTACAATCATGCTCCAAGCTAAATAAAAATAAAAGTAAGCTGCCATAATTATTACAGTATAATAGGATAAGAGCTAAAAGGTATATACAGATTCGTTGACAATATCTGTGCAAGTATTGTGGACAAAACATTTAAAAAGAAATTTACATAAAACAAAGTAGATAAATTTATCAAATATTGATAAATTTTCAGACAGTATAAAAGTACACGAAACATGGAGAGAAAGAAATTTTAAAAAAATAATTGCTATGCCAATACATATAGTACATGTTTACTACATTTAAATTACAGAATGATGGAAGTCAAAGACAAGAACGACTTGGTAACAAACAGCAAAGAAAGTTTCACCAGTCACAAGGAAGAAAGGCATTCCTCTAGGATGACAACACGGACTGTCAGAGCGCATCCCCCCCATACACACAGAGGGAAAGAAAAGCAATGCAGAAAGTCGGCTACAGCGACACAGGACAGACAGAGGTGGGGAGCGTGTGGCATGTTGCACCACAGGAAGTCAATCACGATTGGCTAACGATGGTACCTGGCTCTGTTGCAGGTCACTGGCTTGCCTGAGAGGAGTGACTGACGGAGGAGGCACACCTGACGTAGACGCAGACCGGCCTAACTTGCAGCTTACTTTAGGTTCTGTGAAGGAGGGAGAAAGACAAGGCATTAGCTGAGCAACAACAGCTGCACAACAGCAAATGGCTTTCAGTCTCCTTTCTGTTTCTCTTCATGTTCTGGGGAGACGCAGAATGCTTCTCATGATTGTTAGTTGGTGACAGGTGATTAAACACTTACGCAGCAACTGGCTCCAAGAAGAGATTTATTTAAACTCACCTCCCTGGGAGTGAAGAGCGAATCCCCAGAAACATTGCACTGTTCCCGTACACGTTTTACCCCATTGAGCATTAAAAAATCATTGAAGCAACAAGATCCCCATTAAGGAGAAAAACACAAACCTCATTAGTCTTGATCCTTTGTTTTCAACTTTGGTCCACAGGACTCTTACACCCTAAAGTGTCTCGCCGATCTATCCTTCATTCCCTCCCTCCTTCCTTCCTTCCTTCCTTCCTTCCTTCCTTCCTTCCTTCCTTCCTTCCTTCCTTCCTTCCTTCCTTCCTTCCTTCCTCTTTCCTAGCCTACTGATAATACATTTTTTTCAATCATTCTATTTACTTTAAATTTTAAGATTATCTTTAAGACCTTCAGTCTTTCAGGGGTTTATTTTATTTCATAACAGTCATATTCCACAAACTTGACCCAAAATTTTTATCAAAATCTCCTGCGCCCCCTGGGAGAACTCACAGCCTTCAAGGACGACAAATGGTGCATATGACTGTGTAACTGCAGGTGTGATGAGCATCCCTGGAGAATCCACAGGGTGACTCGACACTGTGCCTCACACTGAACAAGGAGCCAAGCTTGTAGGGCTGAGGAAGACACTAACTATCCACCTAGGAATGAAGTTTGTATTTTCTCAGGAAAGACAGAGGTTCAATCTCAAGTCATTGACTAGAAATTGGGAAACTTGTTAGAAAGAATTGTAGGGCTCCATGGGGTCGTTTATCATGGGGGCCCATGTTCTGTTGCTCTTGAGAAAGAGGCTAACAGGGAACATCTACTCTCCTTTTTGATTTTGGGTACCAGGATCATACTCCTGACATTGTGCTTGTAAGGAAGGTGCCGGAACCACAGAGGTAAATCTCCAACCCTATAGAGAGGATGGTAAAATTTAAAGTGGACAGGATTCTGGATCCACAGATTTATTTTTAACCTGCCCAGAAATCAAAAGCATTACTGCTGGCATATAATAAGTTTATAATAATAAGAAGTCACCCTAATTTTTCAAGACAGTGGGGGAAATTTGAGTTAATCATACGTAAAGGAGCAAATTTACCTATACAGTTCAGAGCAAATGCCTGGCATGTAGTCACTGTTTTTGATACATTTGGCTCTTACCCTCCTTCAATGCACACTCCCATGTACACATAAAACACTAGCACACATGAATCCATGATGACTCACACCTCTCCACTTTTGCACGAATAAATTGCCTCTGTTTCTCTTCCCGTGTTTCTGTCTGTGACTCTCGGTTTCCTCTCTCTTCTTTTTCCATGGCACTTGCCTTTTCTTTGTCTTGGTTGTTCTTTTCACTCTGTCCTTTCCTCCTTGGAACATCATCCGCAGAGCGTGATAGTTAAGCGACTGTGTCAACTCAAGTAAGACACAACAAACTCAGTTGGATTTCTGTAGCTCTGGGTGCTTCTGAAGGGACTTACTGAGGACACAAGACCCATCCCGGGGTGAGTGGCACCAGCCGACACACCTGTGGCCTGAGTGTTATAAAAGGGGAATGAAGAAGGAAGGCTCAGTTCGGTTTCTTAGGAGGAGTGCCAGTGTCACCTCCTAGCTTCCAGCGCGGGCTCTTTGGCCTCGTGCTACAGACTCTCTTGGGGCACAACAGGGAGCTCCAGGGCTCCCATCCTGACTGGATTCCCTGCTGTCTGGACACACAGGCAACCCCTTTCCACTCTTCACACCTGACTGCGGGGCCACCGTAAGTCGGCCTTGTAAAAACATATACTTATATCGTGCCTTAAATGTGTTTCCAGCCAGTACAGACTGAGGCAGATGGCTTGTGAGGTGGTCTTTTCCTTCTTGCAGGTTCCTGTGGCTCTGACCTCTCTCCACACTGTCGTTTGGTCACGTGTGTCTCAGTGCTTCCTGCACACCGGGCAATGCACATGACCTCATGTTGACAACCAAGATCGAGCTTCCTCCCCACGTCACAGGTCACTCTTCTGACTTCACTATGTATAGCAAAAATATCGCCTCCGTTCTTCTGGACAAATCTTGTTCTTCTGTACTTCTGATTTTCCCCTATCAATTGATTCCTGTTAGCCATTGGCTTTTCTTCTTTGCAATGATTTCTGTATACATCCCAAATCACATCTCAGAACTTTATGTGTTCCCCCATAATCTTTTCACTACAAAGTAATTTGGACATGACACCAGACTGAGTTTCTTGAATTATTTCCGGACACCCCACCTTGTCAAAACTTTTTTCAATTATCCCATATTTAAGGTCATCAAAATTTAGACTCAACAGTTTAGACATTTGAACTAATTTTCAGAAGTCCCCAGTGATCGGGTATGTCTGGTGAAATCCACTGTGCGTTTTGTGGCTCCGTACTCTCCAGAAAATAGATCGTAGTCTCTCCTCAAGATGCAGATTGATCTCTTTCTCATTTTAGCCTCAAACTACTCTCATGCAATGACTTTTATCATGTGAAACCTTATCTCTTCTCATACTTACTTCAAGTGTTCTTCTTCTTTAAAATATTATGTGATTTTGTTTCCCTCTCTCTTCTAAACTGTCTTAGCACATACATAATGTTTATACTACTTTCTTTAGTGTTGAACATTTTTATGGAGAGACCATAGAATGAATATTCAATAATTGCATATTTTTTTTATTTCACTGAGCACACTCAGACTAGGCTAGCAAAGATCAACACAACTAAAAATAAAAATAACCAGCTACCACAGGATACAGGGCTGGTTTCAGACCTGGCACCCTTGCTCACTAAGGCAGTGATTCATATCAAGTGGGCAGGGTACTCTAGGCTCCATCTCAGAAACCCTGCCCTTGTTTTTGTGCAGATGATTCAAATATCTGCCTCTCCACTCCTGAAAATGCCACCGAACTCCCTCTCTCTCTCTCTCTCTGAGACTGCATAAATGAGTCTGTCATGGGATGACATAGACACAAATATCCTTGGAACTTAAAAATTAAATTCATTTACCAGAAGAGTGTATCCTCACATACCTTACAGAATCTTGTTACATAAAATACGTGAAGCATTCCTAAAAATTCCACTCTTCATAATGAGTGTTTCTATGTATTCTAACATTAGGTTAGCACATTTGTGCAGGGGGTGAGAAATGTAAGGATAGCAATAGTATTTACTTACTTTATGATATTCTTTCCAAGTTTACTCCAAAGGTATAGTGTCGGCGGTAAAGAGATTATCTGACAAAGTTGAAAGCCTTTTGTGTCATAACGTAACTAAGAATTAATTCCTTTTGTTGAGTTTTGCAGTCAGACTTTACCTTAATTGGACCATTTCTGTTCACTGTAGACAGTGATATTAATGCACACACTGAACCTCACCAGAAACCAAACTGCAGATTTCCATCATGACCTGGAAATGGTTTGCTCCCTCAGTCAGCAATCAGAATCATGTCTTGTTTATAAAATCCCCTTAGGCGCTATATTGTAAACCACTAGCCCCTACCTTATGTATCAATGAGAACTGCCACCCAACCACCCTGAGTCATTCTCGGTGTACCTCAGACAGCTGTGACTCTACCAGCAGATATACAGTGAGGTTATCCTTGTAAATACTTTATGTACACGTGTAGGTGCACAAACATGGGCATATAACAGCATCTGTACTAGTGATATCTCATGTGGCATTTTACAAATTGCAAGAGTTGGGCCGGGGGTTTAACTCAGTGGTTCCGGCCACTGCCTCGCAAGCGCAAGGTCCTGAGTTCGATTCCAGTAACCACTTAGAATGCTGGGCGTGGTGACTCACCCCCCCCCCCAGCCATCAATACCACATACCACAGTATCGGGTGTGGTGGCTCATGCCTGTAATCCCAGCACTCAGGAGGCAGAGACAGGAGGATTGCTGAGTTCCAGGCTTGCCTGGGCTACATAGTGAGCTCAGGGCCAGCCTGAACTACAAAGAGAGATCCTATCTCAAAAAAAAGAAAAAAATACATACATACATACATAAATTGCAAGAATTCTCATTCTCTCTCTCTCTCTCTCTCTCTCTCTCTCTCTCTCTCTCTCTCTCTCTCTCCTTCTCTTGTTTTGCCTCTTGTTTCATTTTCCTTTAACCTGTCACTTCAGTGCATCTGGAATTTATAGTTTCTGTGTGACCAGACTGATGGCATAAACTCTCATGCAGTTGCGTCCATTGCTGATTATTGGACTAAACAACTACAGAAAACAGTCTCCCAAATCCTATAAAAGATGGAATAATAACCAGGCTCCTCAGCAGTCCTTGGCCCTGTGACATCAGAGTGAAGCTGTCCAGCTCAGGTACCTTTGGAACGCGGTCTCCCTAACTCCTGAACAGTGAAGCTTAAGAGCTACGGCCCTGTCACGCATCCTGAATTTTAATACAGATTTTGCTAGAGCTTTTGGAGATCCAAAAAACAGACGTAGGTCTGGAAAGAAATGTAACAGAATTCTTTTGGGTATATTCCTAGCAGGGGTATAGCAGGGTCAAATGGGACCCGTAGTCCTAGTTTTCTGAGAAATCTCCACACAGATCTCCACAATGGTTGCACAAGTCTGCAATCCCACCAACAGTGTAGAAGGGTTCCTTTCTCCCCACAGCCATTCCAGCATTTATCGTTGGTTGACTTTGTGATCGC
>PVIC010046972.1:0-14042 GCA_004025085.1 Thryonomys swinderianus
GTATACCTTGCTCCGGAATATAAATTTTATTCTAAATAAAGCATCTGCATATGTGAAAGTTTTTCTTATGTGTTTCCTATTCAATTCCATTGGTCTGTTTATCTAGGAGGGCTAAATTCATACTGCTTCAGTTAATGTGGTGTTAGTAGATCATAATATCCAATGGAACATATTTCTCTGCTTTGTCCTTTTTCGAGAACAAGGATATTATTGGACTTGGCATTTCCCATCAAGGACTCCACTGCAAAGTGAAACCCCTGAGTTGGAGGAGAGATATTTATGTGTTCATGTGAATTCATATGCTGGCTCAGAGGTGATTTCTATCTCTAAAGTGTTACAACGACAGTAAAACCTTTATAAATCAAATCTGAAAGGCAGCACAGTACAAAGATGATTAAAAATCAAACCTGTATATGACATGATTTAATTCTCATTTTTATCACGTCATATATTGGTACAAATTCCCATCACTGAGTGTGATCATGATATGTATATACAATGTACCAATAAAGATAAAAATAATTTTTTAAAAAAAGCTTTTTTTGAAAGAGTACCGTTAAGTGATATATAGCCATGTATGTAGAGATCAAAACATATACACACACATATAATATATATTATATGGTAGATGTAGGAATATATAAAGAGCACACATAGGGTATCAGAGGAAGGTGAATGATATAGATCTAGATGTATAGATGGACAACATCATTATTAACAAGAAATAAGAATTAAAAGAAACAAATTTTACTGCCCAAATACCACAACAGTTAAAATATAAAAGTTCTATGATACTTAACATTGAAAAGATTGTGGAAAAAGTCAGTTTCTACCCAGGAATGAGTATAAAATAGGGACAAAACTTTTTGAGAGATATGTTAACATTTAAAGCTAATGATTAAGAGACTTCATAGTCTATAGCTAAAATGTAAGAAAAAAATATGTATGTATATATATATATATATATATATATATATATATATATATATATATATGGTGCTTGAGAAAGAGCAAGCTTGTTTACATGTCCTTTGGAGAAGACTATGGATGAGGATTTATTTTATATATACAATTTGGAGGATAGTGAAATTGGCATTTAATGAGTCAAGCCCATGATGTTGCTAAACATCCTACAATGTGTGGTGGAACCTCTTAACAATAATGAAGTATTCACTCCAAAATATTAATAGCTCTTAAGTTGATATATCCTGTATATATGTCATATATGTAATTAAAAACATTATCATATCAGTCAAAAAATGAAACAAAAGCTATCAGCTGTCACACCAGGAATAGCATAGTTGTCTGTCCTCCTATTATAAAATTGTGCAATAACAATTAAAACTTTTAATTAATTTATTAAATGTAGTCATATGAAATTTCATGAAGTAATATTTAAAGTTTTTGCACACCCTTTATCCATTTTTTCACTATGGTACCCTCTCATAAAAATGTAATATGCAGGATTAAATGTAACCTGTAATCCTAGCCTGAGGTACCGTTTGACCCTGATATCCCCCTGCTAGGTATATACATGAAAGAAGTAAAAGCATCGGACCACAGCGAAATATGTGCACCCATGTTTATAGCAGCTTAGTTTGCAGCAGCTAAATCTAAGAAATAGCCCAATTGCCCATCAGCTGGAGAATGGTTAAGGAAGATGTGAATCTTTTATAAACTGGAGTATTACTCACCCATAATAAATGATACATTTGCATCACTTATACTTGAATGGACGTGCTTTGAGGACATACACATAAGTGAAATAAACAGAACACAGTTGTGTAAATACCATATTGTTTGTCTAGTATTAGAAACCGAAGGTATGAGGTCCAGAATGTATGATAAATATTGTGAAATAGGAAGAAAATGTTCAAAAGAAAAAGGGAAAAGGGGATGGGGTGAATAAAGAAGAGAAAGAAAAATGTTCATGGTATAAACAAAAAAAATGGAAACCAAGCTTATGTATGGGGGGGGTTGTAGGGAGGGCAGGGGAATGAGAAAAATGAGAATTAAGATATATCAAATACAGGTGCAAATCCTCAATGTTGAATGTGATCGTAGTGTATATCTATAATGTACCAATAAAGGATAAATAAATAAAAAATTTAAGATGTAATATACAGTAGTAACACAACAAGGAAAGTAAAATCAGTTCATTCTAACTTTCTTATTCCCATTTCTCAAATTTTATAGGAACTCATGCATATATGTATTTGTGTATATTTAAATGATGCTAAGTAATTTTACCACAAATGTAGGTACATATAACTATCATGGTATTAAACATTTAGAATGATGTCATTACCTTGAGGTTCCTTTCTGTTTCCTTTTTAAAATGCCTCACATCCACCTCTTTCCTACCATGGAAGACAAAAAACAACCCTCAAAGTCTTGACTTCTGTTAAACTCCTCATATGGCTTCTTCAAAGCATACCTGACTTAGTGGTTATTCTAACCAAGATATGTCAATAATTTTAAGTATTCTTACATGAGTTAATACCAACTGATAAATTATGAAGTAAGACTATATAAATTATATATAAATGCACCAAAATACTAAAACACACCACCAACTTAATTAGGAATGAAATTGAAATTGTCAAATCTAGAGCTTTAAAAACTAAAAAATGGAAAGGAGGGAAGTTGATTAGAAGTTGGACAGAAGGAAAGAAAGGAAATGAAAAGGAAGAAAGAGTGGAAGGAATAAAGGAAGGAAGGAAGGAAGGAGGAAAGGAAGGAAGGATAAGGGCTTGCAAAGATGCAGATATTTAGGATACATAAACTAGATTAAGAAATCAAACAGCTTATGATCCTTATTAAACCTGAAAACTGAAACACATTAACATCTTCCTTGGCAAAACACAGTTTTCACATCTATATGACATCGCTTGGCTCCATTTGTAGTCAGCGTAATTTTGGCTTCCATTCTGATGTGGCTAACAGCCAAATTCATCTGTCTTCTATGTCCAATCCTAGCATCTTTGTTTAGTTCCTTGACCAAGATTCTGTTTTAAATAGCCTGATAGATTACTGTAAAGAAAGATTCTCTGAGCAGTTTGAGGTACCTTTATCACATCACATAGTTTCTGCCTGAAGCTTTGTTTTCATTTCAGTCATTTGCAGCATGTGGCTTTCTTTCCACAGCTTTCTTAGAGATTCCAATGCCTCTTTTCACCAGAAACTATTTTGATTAATACAATTCTCTTTCTGGTGTGATTTCTTTTGCTGGTCACCGCCCTCTTTGATGAGAAAAGTAAAATGTGATTTCTGAGTTTGAGGGCAATGTCTGCCTTCCAACTTGACTGAAGTTTTGACATGTGTTCATAAAAACCTGGAAGACTACTTTGTAGATCTCAGGTCCGCTGTCTAGATCCACTCCTCAACCTTCTGTTCTCTGAAAGCTGCTTTCCTTGGCTTTTGGACTAGCAGACCCTTAGTTTGAGTTAGTCGATGGAGAGTGAAAGGAAGAGATGGAAGACAGGGAAGGAAAGCATCTAGAATACTGTTTTCTAACACAAGCTCATTAACCAGTCTCTTCTGTCATTCCACTGCCCCAGGTCAGACCTGCCAGATAATGTCACCCACGGTGACCCTGGCTCCAGCCTTAGTATCTATTTCTTATCTTTAGTATAAAGGTGCTGGTGGTGTTCATGGTGTTAATGTGTAGGTTAACTTATTGTTGTAACTAATTATTCTTCTCAGCTGTTCCATCCATCACCTGAGGAGTTAATTCCCTATAATAAATTACCTTTCTGTAAACTCATGTGGTGGACAGTGTGGTGCTAAATTGAACAACTACTGGTTCTCAACTAACCATAAGCAAGATGATTTATTACTGGAACTCATGGGAAATGAAATTTTGAAGGCAGTTGAATCACTGAAATAAGTAATAACTGCTTATTTAAGATAAAATCCATTGCCTGGAAAAAATTGTACTAGACATTCCTAACAATGAGATTTTAAATAAGAAGCAGATTAACTGGGCTGCATCTTTCCAAATATCAAGCATGTGTTGGTTACTTGAGATATTTAATATTCATTGAACAAAAATTGAGAGCTTCTTAAGATAACTATATATGTTATATAGAAACACATTTACTTTTTCTCAGTGCAGTGTCAGCTTTTTGAGTCCAACTATTTGAATGTTTTCATCCCTGGCTGAAACCCCAATTTAATTGACAGAAAAAATTTATATAATGACATTGAATTATAATTCAGCTGTAATTGGATGTGACAACTAAGAGGTAAAAAATAAAATAGTCATACAAGTACTAGAATATGTATGTCTAATTACATTACATTATTTATAGATAAAATACCTAATCAAATTCTACTAATAGAGCTTTTTGTTTATAACTATTATTTTGCTAATTTGACTCTAGGTTATTATTACATTACAAAAATTTCATTATTTATGCTTTAAAGTATTATAATACTCAAGTGTTAATAAGAATTTTGTTTAATTCATTAAGTATTTGTCATAAATTGAGTTTTGGAACATTGGTACATTTTAGGAATACATTATGATCACATTCTTCATTGGCAGTTTGTACTTGGATATAATATATCTTGATTCCAATTTTTTTTCCATTCCCCTGCTCTCTCTTCAACCTTCCAACTTCCAACATACATAAACTTTGTTTCTGGGTTTTGCTTTTTCCTACCAAATTTTTCTTTCCCTTCTTGACTTTCCCCTCCCTCCACTCAGTTACTGTTTCCCTTTGAACCTTTTCTTACAATTTCACAATACAAAGTATACACAGAGGTCCAAAATAATTTAATATTTTATATCTTCATGATCCTGGAAAGGCTTTGTTTTCACTTTCATATTTGTGTTTTGCCTATAGAATCATAGATTACTCTGACATTTTGACAGCCCTGTGTATGATTTTTACACCACTTTTCTATGGACAGACAGTCATATTCAGAAAAGAAATACCTTAGAAAACTTCCTTTATTTAGTCTTTCACATGAAAGAGATAATATTCAGATGCATTACAGTAAAGGCAGGGTATAACAGAGAATATGTCTGCTTATTTTGTATGACTCTTTCTTGATCATGATGTGTGTTCTAGAAAAAGAGAATAATGCAAAGAAGCAAAGTGTTGCTGCATAAAAACGGGCTTCATCAAAATATGTTGCTGGGACGTTCCTGGTTTCCACTCCTATCTGAAACTCTCCAGAAATACAAAAAAAGCCTTTAGTTTCCCCACAGTCATCTTTGTGTGAACTGGTTCTATCTGAATGTGACCCCGCATAAGCCCTGGCAGCAGTATGTTTTCTGAAGATGCCAGGACTCTCCCAAGTGATGGGTGATGGGAACTGATGAAGCTTTGCTCAGACGTCATCCCAGTCAACTTTTTCCTTTACAAACTACACGATGATAAAACCAAAACTCTTTTCATTGTGTATTTATATAGTTAGATTTCCATCAAGCTGATGTATCGTCAACAGTAAGACTGTTTTTCCAATGATATTGAAATCCAAAATATCTACACATATCACTTCAAGAACGTTTACTTTTTTTGTGTCAGCAAATGGAGCCTGACTAGCAGCCTGTGCTCTGTTTGAGGGCCCAGCAAGGGACAGGTGCTGAGCCTTTCCACCCCGTGTGCTCGCTCACGCCCTTTCTCCCAGTTCTCCATCTCTCTCTTCCTCCCAGCTATTCTCGCAGGTGCTCTGTTCAGGTCCGGGGTGTTTCTTGGTCTTTGCATGCATACACATCACCTGGGGATGTGGTGAAAATCCACGTTCTGATTCAGCAGAGCGAGACTACAGCCTGAGAGTCTGAGTCTCCAGCAAGCTCCCAGAAGACCCCACACCACAATTTTAATAGTAAGAAATGAAATTTTCTCATCTCCCTTCCCTGTAAACTCTATGCTCCTAAGGGTAAGAACTATGCTTTGCTTTGGACTATGCAGTGACACATAGTAAATATAATATCGGAATTGTTTATCACATAAATATATGGCGATAATGTAGGGTTAGTGCTCTATATATTGGAATGTGTCTTCTCTGTGAGATAATATTTATGCCATGAGAGTATATATCTCGACCACAGTTATTTTAGCTTCAAAAGATCTTGAGAGTACTGCTGAGCAAAGGAAACAGGAAAATTAGTACACTTGTAAGTATTTTTTCCATTATACTTTAAGATCTAACACAATTAGTTTCACATCATTGAGGTCTGAGTGCTTTTGAGAACAGTCCCAACTAGAGGTTCACAAGAGCAATGCCCAGGAACGTGTACTGTGTGCTGCTTCTTGATCTGGATGCTGGTTGTATGGAAATGTGTTGTCACTGTATTCATAACTCCCTGAATTTAAAATTTATGCTATATTCCTCATGTGTATTTCATTAAAAATTCACTTTAGGGGCTGGGGATTTAGCTCAAGTGGTAGCGTGCCAACCTTGGAAGCAAAAATTCACTTTAAAAAGCACATATCAGTCTCAGAAACAACCCAGATGCCCATTAACTGGGGACTGGATAAAGAAGACGTGGTTTTTGTTCTAAAATGGAGTATTACTCTGCCATAAAGAAAGGTGAGTTTCATTCATTTATGTGCAAATAAACATACCTTGAGGACACACTAATAAGTGAAATAAATAGGTCACAGATATGTAAATACCTTATCTTTTCTCTGGCATGAGAACCTGTAGATGTAAATGAGTTCTAGAACATATGATAGATTTTGTGAAATAGAAATATTCAAAGGGAATGTGGTAGGGGAAAGTAATGAAGGAAAAGAATAAATATGATTTGAAAAGAAAAAAAGAAAGCACATGTATATAGGAGTCAGGGGTTGTGAAGTGGGTAGGAATATAGGTAAAAATGAGAATTAATTCATGTCATATACTGGTATAAATTCCCCAATGTTGAGTGTGATTGTGAGCTGTCTATAAAGTGTATCAATAAAAATTCAATTAAAAACATATCAGTCATTTCTTAAAAACAATGGGGTGGGTAGGGGAATAGGAAAAATAATAATTAAATTGTGCTATATACTGTTACAAATTCTTAATATTGAGTGTGGTCATGATGTATATGTACCATGTACCAATAAAGATTTTTTTAAAAAACAATATTATTAGAGCCTTTCATGAAATGGGTACTTTTAAAGAAAAATATCCCACATTCCTTCAAGTTTTCACTCTAAAAACTTCATCTTTAAACATGTATGTTGCTAAGTCTTCCTAAATAATCCACTTTAAAAATGTATTATTTAAATATTTATCAAAATACTGGCACAGTTTCAAGAATGGCATTAGAATTCCCAAAGAGAAATTATATTTCATCCACTCTTTACTATAATTCTTGTCATTATAAAAACATAATGCAATGAAAAGTAAATAATGAATATGAAAAGTCTTGTCTTAGAGGAAAGAAAGATATAATGCCAGAGCATGAATAATATGCAATGGATATCCCAGTACAGCTGAAAGATATGAAATGGATTTCTATAAATTGTAGGGCCAGAGATTTAGGTCAGTGTTTCTGCATCTGTCTAACAAGCACAAGGTCCTTGATTCAATCCCTGGTAATCACAAACAGCAAAATGAAGTGTGGTGACTCACACCCACCAACAATCAGTACCACCTACCACAGTGCCAAGAGTGGTGGGTCACGCCTGAAATCCCAGCTCTCAGGAAGCAGAGGCAGGAGGTTTGCTGAGTTCCAGGTTTGCCTGGGCGACACAGTGAGCTCAAGGCCAGCCTGAACTACAAATTGAAACCCTGTCTCAAAAAAATAAATAAATAGAAAAGAAGTTATTGAATTAATAACTGAATTTCAACCAATCTTCCCCCTGGTTTTGAATTTAGAGTGACCAAATAAATTTAATTCCACCTTAAATATTAACTAAATCATAATCTTGTATATAGGAATTTTTTGTGAGGGGACGAAAAGTTTAGGTAGATTACTCAAATTGGGATACCTGTCTTGTTCCTGTTGAATAAGTTCCTAGATTCTCATGAGTTTGTGGGCAAAGATGAGACCCACATTAATGTTTTATGTTAAAAGTGAGTTAAGGGCTGGGATTTAGCATGGTACTGTGCCTACTTTGGAAGCACAAGGGCCTGAGTTCAAACACTGGTACTAAAAAAAAAAAAAAAAAAAAAAAAAAAAAAAAAAAAAAAAAAAGTCAAAAGTGACCTTAATTGAAGGTCAGTTTGGGGAATGAGATGAGCCCACACAGTTTTTAAGTACCATCATTGCCATCATTTTCTGCTTCTTCATGTAGACCAACCCATCTTAAACCACAGGTAAAAAGAAACTATGATCACAAGTATTCTGAGTACTACTTGACTTTGTTGTCCTTGTACTTTTTAGCTTTCTGATTTACTAACCCAGTCTGATTCTCTTCATCCTCTCTCCTGTCTCTTTTCGTCTTAACAGAAAGCAAGAGAAAGTAGTAAGATTAAACGCTAGAGAGCTCTGGCTGAAAAAAGAGATGGAAGGAAGGTTCATGAAATGACTACCGCTGTTTTACTTAGTGTGCTAGTGCACATGTGCCTGTAAGTAGAAAGTTGAATTGTGTCTATTGCAGTGTTGTTTTCTAAAATGCTAAGCTCTTTTAGATGTTGATAGCTGAAACACAGCAGCTCATAAGGATTTACTGTCTCCTGGATGATGTATCTCAACAAACCTACCTGTACCACGTTATGTTATAGTTCCTTCATGCTCCAAAGATTTTCTGCTGTGGTACAAGAAACCTCTATCTGGTTTTATCTCATGATTTCCTTATCAAGACTTTCTGCCCATTGATGAAGTAATTTTTCAGAGTAACTGCCAATTACTGTATATGGCTGGATTTTCATCTATATGCTTAAAATTGATAAATTGCTTTCTATCAGTTATATGTACAAAATGGAATTTTTTGAGTCAAATAAGAGCAAAATGTATCTGCATTATTGCCAGTTAATGATTTAAAACTTAGAAACATAAACTGTAGGATTCATGTTTGTAATGGCATTTGTAATCATACAAATACGAGGCAATATCCTTATATGTCTATCATGAAACTATCCATATATTATTTTTAATATTTAATAACAAAAACAATGAAGAACTTCCATATTCCTATAAATATCAACAGATACTTCATTTTTTAATTTATGCTAATCTAACCTTTGCGTGGAATGTATTGGATAAGAAGATCACGGCTGGAGATTTAGCTCAGTGGTTCTGGTGCCTGCCTAGCAAGTGCAAGGTCCCTGGTTTGATCCCGGTAACCACATACAACAATTCTGGGTGTGATGGCTCATGCCTACCAGCAATCAATACCACATACCACAATAATGGGCACGGTGGCTCACGCCTGTAATCCCAGTACTCGGGAGGCAGAGACAGGAGGATTGCTGAGTTTGAGGCTTGCCTGGGCTACACAGTGAGCTGAGGGCCAGCCTGAGTGAGACCCTGTCTCAAAAAACAAACAAAAAACAAACAAAACAAATGCAATACCATTTAGAAGAGCATCAATTCTTTTTTTTCTTCTTCTTTTTTTTTTGAGACAGAGTCTTGCTTTGTAGTTCAGGCTGGCCCTGAGCTCACTGTGTAGCCCAGGCAAACCTCGAACTCAGCAATCCTCCTGTCTCTGCCTCCCGAGTGCTGGGACTACAGGTGTGAACCACCACGCCCAGTAAAGAACATCAATTCTTAGACTTTGATAATATGGCTTCTCTTCAAGAACATAATAACTAAACTATCACATATAAAGCCAAAAGATTTTAAACAGGAATGGGTTATCTTGTATCAAGATAGACTAAAAATCTTAAACACTCTATTTCTAAGACCCCACTTCAGAGAAATAAAATGGCACTTAACAAGTAGGAAATCCTATCCTACAGATGCACACAAAAATATGGCTCTACGAATCAGAAGATATGGGTTAGTGTTTCTTTCCTGCAACATATCTGAATAGGTTTTATTTATAAAGGCAATCTTTGCATGGTAGTACACATTGTACATATTCAAGTGTACTTATGAAGCCACAATTATCTAATGTTTCTTTGACTATCTGGTAAAACAACAAACTGTCTATAATGTAGCTACAATTTAACTGTGATTTTACTCATATACTGAGGTAATTGCTTCAATAGAAATATAACATGTATGGGAAACAATGTTTAGCCACAAACCAATATTTTCTACTGTCTTCTTTCTGGTGGCATAGAGTTTTAAAAATCTTTGCAAGGAAGTATTGAGTAGGTTAGCATGGGTCCTACAGCAGCCAACGTTGGAGAACACTTCAATGGAGAAAAATTCCAAACTTCTTTAAGTGACCTGTGGCTGAGCTGCCTTCTCTCTTGTGACTCTTTTGCTAAGGAATTTACAGACAACCGATTTACTGAGGTGTTACATGAAGAAATAAAAGTCACACTGATTAAAATTAGACAAATTGGCGCCAGGCGTGGTGGCTCACACCTGTCATCCCAGCACTCGGGAGGCAGAGACAGGAGGATTGCTGAGTTCGAGGTTTGCCTGGGCTACATAGTGAGGTCAGGACCATCCTGAACAAATTAGACAAATTGGCTAAAAGCAAGACCGTCTCAAAAAAAAATTAGACAAATTGGCAATGAAACAATGGAAGCTATTGGCACCAAGTTTAGATCTCTATTTAGAAGATTAGCTCTTATAAGACTAAGCACACAAACTCCTGGCGCGTTTTCCTCCCATCACTGTGGCTACTCTTGTACTCATAAATCCTAATTTGAAAGTTGATTAAAGAATTTGTTACTGAATAAAGCATTATAGAAATCCTTGTAATTCTTCTGATATGTTATTCGTTTCAAAACCTTTACTGTAACTTAGTGATTATGTACATTACTGTATGTTTGATAGGATATGAAATATAAAAAATATTGTGACTGGAAAAATCTAACATATCTTTGAAAAAGTAAAGAAACAACTCCAGAGAATCCTCTGACAATCCATTTAAGTGTCTTTTCTTCCTCATTTATCATATCCAGTGAGCATACCAATAGCAACTCTCACCAGATGCATGCTGTTGAATAATCTCTACTGGTCCAAAAGCCTGAGTAATTCAATATCTCTCTTCGTCCATGAACTTACACAGCTGTTTAATTCTTCTGTAAACAGGGAAGGCTGGGCACTCTTGCACAGATCTTTTTAGCATATGAAACATATTGACATGAATATAACATATGTGCCAAAGCAATATTATTCAGCTAACATTTCAATGAAATGCAACATGAAATTTTAAATTACATATTTCTGCAAGTGTTTGATTCTTGTTTACTGTATCTTATCCAGAGAAAAAGATTTTAGTATGAAAAAAGTCTCTAATATCACTCCATTTTGATAGAATCAGAAAAGAGTGGTTTTATCCTTTTCTTTATTACTGACCCAAAGTCACCGGACAGGTTGATTTTCTTGACTGAAGCACATTTTTTCACCTTAGTTTCTCAGAATAGAAGAATCAAGCATATTTTCTTTTTTAAAATGGAATTGTCTGGGTAATTGGTTATTTACAATAAAAAGGATGATATGTAGTTTATTAAGTAATATATTTTTCTTTTAAATTTTATTTCTAAATTCCTAGTCATGAATTTTTATTACTAAGTACTATTTTTGATTGTCAGAAATAAAAATACTCTCTGGGGAAATATTTCACATATGCTTTTTGTTTCTTTGTGCATTGTACTAGTATGGAGAATTGTCAGTACCCTAACTGAAATGTTACATTGCTGTTTATTTTTTCATAATTTCACAATTGGTTATTTGCTAGAATTTAACTTCACCACACTACAAATAACTGAAAATATCTTCATACAAATGCCCACAATATGTCTACATTACTACAATACTCTATGTAACTAGAGTAGAAGAAAAAGAGTCATCAAATTAAGCAGATTCCAGAAGACAAAATCAGGCAGTTACTTTTCCAAAATACTAGTTTTACTATCAATACTAGTTTTATAATCAATAATAGTTTTACTATCAATACACTGAATTTTAAAAGAAAGGTTGATTGGAATAGGAGTATGTATTATGTCAACCACATATAAAGTTTCAGATTGAAATCCATTTCACCTTTTACTTGATAAAATATCCTTCTTATAAAGCTCTTCTATTCAATAATAATGCAGCAATAATTTTACTGTTCCTACCTTAACTAAAAGTTAAAAAACCAGTATGTCATATATTTCAACCTGACATGGCCAAAGAAATGATAGGAACACTGGGAGGGTGAATAAATGGTCTCTGTATTATTATAGTCTGATTTCTCTCTCTCTCTCTCTCTCTCTCTCTCTCTCTCTCTCTCTCTCTCTCTCTCTCTCTCTCTCACTATTTCTCCCTCTCTTTTGCTCACTGACTCTCTCTCCTCTGTCTCTCTGACACCACGAGACTCTGGCTAGCTTCCTTGTTTGTATGACTGTTCCAGGATTCCTGCACTTGAGGAAATATCTCCACTGTGGACTTAAGTCATGCTGGTTGCCATTTCTCCATGCCCTTCCTCAGAGGGAACTTGGCAAGAGACAGTTTTGGATTAACCAGAATGTGCATAGACTCTCTCCACAGTCCAGCTAACTGATTCTGGCTGAGAGAAGGAAGGGTTTATTTGAGGCAAGTCTCTGACCCCTGTGATTTTCTTCAATCTAAAAAAATACATATGGCTTTCTTTAATTCCAGGGAGGCACCAGAAAAAGCCTGAGAATTTCTGTTTCCAGGTATTTCCACTCCTGATGGGGCAGGGAAATAAAATTTTTAAAATACACTCAGTTTTATAATAATAATAAAAATGCCCCATTCATCCTCCCTTGCAATCATTTGAACAATAGGAATTTTCCCCAGAAAGATCCATGCAGATTAATAGGATAATTTCTGGAGGGAAGAATTGAAATAGCAGTTCAGCTTCAATCAGAAACATCGTGACTTTTAGCCTGATATTTGTTCCTCCATAGGGCTGTTAGCTTGTTAAGGAACCTCTGGTGCCATTAGACAATTTTGTGCTGTGTAAAAAGAGGGACCCCAATGTTTGGGCCATTCTACCATCTGACTACGGCTTCTGGTTTGCCTCCTGGAAGGAGCTTTGTTACACCTCCAGTGAAGTGGCCTTAATGAAACTCCTGCTGGCTAAGGGGCTTCCTGTGTCTAGTTAGAACTTGGAGAAGAGGTTAATTGAGACCCTTCTCAGTGTGACCAGGGAAGCACTGTTAACATCCAGGAGAATTTGGTTTCTGGAGTTTCCGTTTGCACAGATTCCATACTGTGTTTTCCACTGTTGGTGGGATAAAAGAGGAGGCTTTTGAAAGGAATTGATACCATGACTGTCTTACAAACAATTCTTTGTGTGTTACGCATGTCCAATCTAAAGGCAAGTATTTCAAAAATAAAGAAAAAAATAACTTTGTCTTATGGTATAGAATGCATAAAGCAGAAAGAAGATTACAAAACTCTTATTGATTTTATTATAGGTTTTAATTTTAACAATAACAGTAACAGTAATAACAAAATGTTGCCATCAGTTAATAGAGAACTGAAAAGCTCACCAGATGTATACATTTGAAATCTCTTATTTTGGTAAAAATCTTCTCCATGTATTTCTCATAGCTTTCTCACTCACACATACATATCTTGAGAATATTTAAAGGACCACAAAAAATATGGATACAAAATATGTAAATGTTACCATTTAGGCTAGTATCTTCCTTTCACTAAGATTTTATTGAAGCTTTTTAGTGATTGCTAAGAATTTATCTTCATGTATTAATTGATCTCTACATCTGCAGGTTTCTAAAGGATATACTAATAAGTGAAATCAATAGATCACAGATAGACAATTCCCGGATCTTCTCTTTGGCACGAACACCTGTAGAAGCAAATGAGTTCTAGAAAGTAGGACAGCTTTTATAGAGTGGAATATTTCTATAGGAAACTTGGTGTGGGAATGTGATGAGGGGAAGGAATAAATATGATACAGAAAGAAAATAAAAGATCATGTATAAAGGGGGAGGAGGGGGGAGTGGGTAGGGATATGGGTAAAAATGAGAATTAACTTGTGGCATATACTGGTACA
>PVIC010046973.1:0-14024 GCA_004025085.1 Thryonomys swinderianus
GAACTACCTTATCTTTCCATCTAATTTGAAGGATAGCTTCGTTGGATATGTTAATTTGGGTGGGAAGTTATTTGCTCTAAGGCTTGTAATACTTCAGTCCAACCTTGTTTTACTTTGATAATTCTCTAACTCCTGTTTTATAGATTCTAGACACAATACTGGAGAAACTCAGTTGCTGGTACTCACTGTTCTGTCATTTTTCTCCTCTCCCTAATTTTTTTTTTAGACAGGGTCTTACTTTGTAGTTCAGACTGGCTCTGAGCTCACTATGTAGCTCAGGCAAACCTCAAACTCAGCAATCCTCCTGCCTCCACCTCTGCCTCCCAAGTGCTGGGATTACAGGTGTGAGCCATCACGCCCTGCACTGTGGTGTGTGGTACTGATTGCTGGTGGACATGAATCACCACACCCAGTATTGTTGTATATGGTTACCAGGAATCAAACTTAGGACCTTGCACTTGGTAGGCAGGTGCTGGAACCTGAGTTAAATCTCTGGCCCTCTCCCTAATTTCTTGACAATTGGATAATATCTTAGTTTCAGCTTGATAAAACAAACTTTAGTATGAGTGACCACATTTTAAAGTTTAGTCAGTATTTTGGGGCCAGTATTAAGGAGCTTATTCCAAAATGGTGGCCTCATATGGTTTTTTTAATTTAAAGAAATGAAGGGCTGGGGTTTCAATGCCTTCCTCACGTGCAGAAGGTCCCAATGTTCAATTTGTGGTACCAAACAAAACAAAACATTTAAAGAAATGCAGTAAAGGGCTAGGTGATCCAAATTTACAATACCTATGTATTCATTTTAGAAAGAAATCCATGTCTTTTGTCCTAATCCATTGGTTGCTTTTTGCTGCATAAATGCTGAATTCTAGTTCAATTTTGTGATAAGCACACATGGATATGATCTTCACTTGTAATGAGGTAATATATGTCTCTGTTCTTAATAAGAGAAAGGCTGTTCATTCAAAGCAAAAGAGAACATGAACAAAATGTTCATAGCTTTTCCATGAGTGGCAGGATGATCTGCCATCACACAAATCCAGAATTTTATAAGGTAGTTAATTGACTCTGATGTTATTTGCTTCCACTTACAAAATTCTTCCTTTATTTAAAAGGTAGCATTATGAATTTGCAAAATATCTACATTTGGAGACAGTATCCTTCAACTGCCCATATGTATGGAAAGGAAAGAAAATACTGCTAAATTTTGCTCTATAATTTTCCTGATGGTTTTAATGCATATGGCATTGTACAGTAAGAAAATGAATTTTTCTTTAAAAAAAAAAAGAAAAGAAAGATCTGGCTTTGCTTCCAGCTTCTGTGAGGTAGTTGACAAGTTTCTGGAAAGCTCTGTGTGGTAAGAGTGTTTTTGTTTGCTCTCTGTCCTTAGATTAGCCAGATAGTAATAATGTAATTTAAGGCAGTGACTTTGCTTAATATGATGTATTAGTTACTTTCTCCTTCCTGAAACACAATACCTGACACTCATAACTTTAAGGAAGAAAGGTTTATTTTGGCTCACAATTTGTAGAACTTTCAGTCCTGTTTGTCTGATTCCAAGGCAGGGTAGCACAGTTGAGGACATGGTGACAGGTAGTGGAGAGGGAGAAGGGGAAGTGGAGGGGGAGAGGGAAGAGAGAGAGAGAGAGAGAGAGAGAGAGAGAGAGAGAGAGAGAGAGAGAGGAATGGAGGGATCAAGGGGGAGGGAGAGATATATCTTTGCAAGCCATGCCTCTAATGACCTACATCCTTCAATCACACTTCACCTCTCAATATGATATTTAGCTATAAACTCATCAGTGGATTAGTCCACTGATGAACATCCTGCCTCTCTGGTCCCATCACCTTCCCAAAGCCCCACCTATGAGCACAGGAGATTTCAGGGGTAAATCTAGGTATAAAGTATAACATAGAGTGTGAGTTCAATGGAAAGTAAATCATGCTACATGATGGGAACCAAATAAAGAGTCCAGACACAAAAGATCAGTTGATCTTCTCTGGTTGACAATATTCTATATATACTGTCATGCATTTTTGCCAAGAAAACAAGGCTGTCATAACTCTGTGTTTGGTGTCTTTTTTTATTCCATCCTCTGTACCTCTTCTTATGACTTTTAATTTGTGTCCTTTGTAATAACCATAACTATGAATACAGTAACTTTCGCTGACATCTGTGAGTCCTAATAATGAGTAAAAGCAAGGGTGGTAAGGAGAGTCTTATGAAACACTTTCCAAGCTTGATAGTTGATTAACTTCTGCAGTTGGCTTTGGGAACAGGATTTGCTAGATCAGCCATAACCTTCTGAAACACATGGTTTGGGAAGAGAAAGAATGAGAGGGCAGGGATTGATGGATGAACTTTTATTGCCTAGGAGGCTATCTGTCATCCATACTGTGGGACAATATGTTTCACCAGAAGTGAGAGTTGCCTGGGGATTTAGAAATAGTGGAGTTTGGTGACTGAATACATAAGGAAATGGAAAGTCATAAGAAAAAACTCAAACATAAAATCTCATGGTTGTTGTCTGTGATAGCTAAAATGAAGGTGAAAGAGAGTGTAGAGGTGGGCTCTGATGCTGGGTCAAACTCAGATTTCAGCCTCTCTGTCCTATGGCTGTTGGCCTCTGGGCCACTACCAAAGAGACATATTAAAGTCACAGCCAGAATTTAGTCATAAAATATTTTTAATATGATTGGGAGGATAACATTAAAGAAGTACTGAAGCTAGGGGTAGAGTATGCAATATGCTTCATTTTGTGTGTCATCATCATCAGTTTTCTGTAAAACCTAACTGAAATTATTGTGAGTTTCTAAGTGACAGCATCCTTGTTTTTTGAACACTGTGGAATGGAAGCATATGTTTGGGTCGATATAGCATTCACAGGTCTTTTGCAGAGCATGGTGGTGCATCCCTGTAATCCCAGAACCTGAGAGACAGAGGCAGGAGGATTGCTGAGTTTGAAGCTTGCCTGGGCTACATAGTGAGCTCAGGGCCAGCCTGAACTACAAAGTGATACTCCGTATAAAAAGAAAAAAAAGAAATTAGGGAGAGAAAAAAATGGCAGAACAGTGAGTGCCAGGAATTGAGTTTCTCAAGTATGAAGTGTCTAGGATCTGTACAACAGGAGTTAGAGAGTTATCAAAGAAAAAAAAGGTTGAGAGGCAGGAGGATTGCTGAGTTCGCAGCAGCTTGCCTGGACTACATAGTGAGCTGAGGGCCAGCCTGAACTACAAAGCGAGACCCTGTCTCAAAACAACAACAACAACAACGAAAACCCAAACCAAAACAAAAAAAAACGAGTTTGATTGAGAGGTGAGTTTTAGCCTGATTAGGGGGACATTTCTTTCTGTGTAGTAAAAAAGACAAGGCATCCCAGTCTGCCCTCCAGCCAGTCTCGATCAGACATACTAAATGGAACCAAGCTGCTCAAGACCACACAGATTGTTAATTTGAAATGGTATAGGAAATCAATGACACACTAGGAGTTGAAGTACCTGTGTCAACGAAATCTTTGAGGAATAGCCTCATCTGACCTGTAAATAAAGGAAAGAGGACATTTTTAGTAACAGTGGAGAGCTGAGGCTTGAATAATGCAGTGATACCTATAGCATCAGTATTGCCTGACGTAGTTCAACAGTACAGCAGGCTAACTAGTGGCCTGTAGTGATTGATGTTGCCAATGCTATTTTTTTCCAGCTAGATATTGGAAAATAGCCCTTGCAGTTTGCTTTCACTATATAGTTCGAAAGACTACTTATATTCATGATATTATTATGATTTTTTTGGTGATATCAAGGATCGAACTCAGGCCCTTGTGCTTCAAAGGTAGGCACGGTACCACTTGAGCTAAATCCCTGGCCCATGACATTATTTGAATTCACCAGCTATTTCTTTCTTTTTATTAGTGCATGGCATGACTTCATTCTCATTTTTTCCCATTCCCCTACCCATCCTACAGCCCTCTGCCCCCATATACATAAGTTTTATTTCCTTTTTTTAACCACCAAATTTTTCTTTCCCTTCTTTTCTACCCCTACCCCATTTTTAACTTTGAATATTTTCTATTTCAAAATATCTATCATACACTTTTGAACTCATTTACACCTTCACACCAGCTACTTTCATAATTTTGTCTAAAACACTGGGAATAATTCAAATTTTACTGTGATGGTACATATCACAGTAATGTCTGAAAGTGAAAAACCAGGTAAGAAGAGGCCTAAATGCCTAGGTGACATGTATGACTAATAGAAGCTGGTTGAAAAAGCCAGTGTAGGTCCAGGAACTGCCCAAATGGCAGAATTCTTAGGTATCATGTTTACAGGAATTACCCATGCCATTACATGCTTCCAATAGCTATCTCCAGAGATAAACAAGAAGTCTACGTTTTATTGGTCTATTTGTATTTTGGAGAATGTATATATAACATTAGCTTCTAACCATGACACTACCTCTAAATATGGCTGTATTTGAAAGGGGTCCTGAA
Organism: Thryonomys swinderianus; assembly: GCA_004025085.1. Lineage (NCBI taxonomy): Eukaryota > Metazoa > Chordata > Mammalia > Rodentia > Thryonomyidae > Thryonomys > Thryonomys swinderianus. The sequence continues at coordinate 4,488 of PVIC010046973.1, forward strand.
ATATCAGGCCATATTGGAACTGCAAAAGACAATCCTTGTTTTGGTGCTTTGGGGCTCCTAGAATCCATGTTCAAATGTGACTTTTGGAAGTGCCTGTAGTTAGTGAAACTGAAGGTCATTGCAAAATCTTATGAATGCCACCAGAGTTGACTGGTGGGATTTTTGTACCAGAATATCATGGGTGGTATGGTAAGATGCATACTCCTTTAAGAGACAACTACTACATAGTGATTGGGCGTTAATGCAGACTGCTCCTATAACTTTAGGACATAAAGCACTTCTGAACCTGGAAAAACCATAATGTCTTACACCGTGTCTAATAAAGACAGTCCAGAAGAAGTGCAGAAGAATTCCATAATAAAATGGAAATATTTACATGGGAATATTTTACTGGGGAATGCAAAAAGGCAATATTGGGGCCACAATAGAAGACCTTTCTTCTTCCAGGAATGACTTTGGAGCCACCTGAGGAGCTGCTGGATCCTATTGTTATGGCACATACCTGGTTTAACAAAACTGTATTAACCAACAAAAGTTACTTGGTTAATGGATGGCAATTCCAATGTGGATGGATAGCATTCTGATTGGAAGGTCACTGCATTGATTGGCAAACGAAAAGTGACTGAAGAGGGTAAGTCATCACCTCAATGCCTTAAGTTGTATCCTGTTTTCCTTACAATTGTGGTAATGCCAAAAAATAGTAAAAGCTTTTTGGGTTGGGTTCTTCTGACTCATGGGCAGTGGCCACCGCTCTTGTTGTATGATCAGACAGATGGGCAATGGAATACTGGGCTAAATGGATGTGTGTATGGAGCACACCTTAAGAAAATCACCCGAAGGTAACTGGAAATTGACAAAAGTCTGTTCTTGTGTGCCATTTGAAGTACCCACGTGGGCCTATGAAATGACTTGAAATGGGGTACTTCAGCAAAGCATAGTATCAACTTTAGAAATATTTTTCTTGCACACAATACCAACAGTATCTGTTCTGACAATGTCAAATGTATGTAATGGTCACACAGGATGATTGCCTGTGTAAGTCTACCCTTACCTTATACTGACTCAGCCAAAGATTAGGCACATAATTATGTTTTTGGAAGAGATCTTTCTTAAAACACCAAGAGGTGGTCTTCAAATTGAAGAAATTCATCTCCTCAAAGAAAAAAATCTGTAAAAAAAAACCTGTGCTTTGCTTTCAGCTTCTGTCATAATTGTAAGCAGGGAGGCTGCTTCCTGGTTTTTAGAGAAATATTTTCTTGTTGTATTCTGTTGTGCTAGAAAATGAAAAATCACTTCTGTAGAGTATCTTCTTATAAGGCTACAAAGCCCATTCATGAGAGACTCACCTTAAAGACTTAAACGGGCTCCAAAGACCTTACTTCCAATGCTAGCTCATTGGTGATCAATGACAAAATATATGAATTGGGGGGGACACAAATTTAGTTTATAGCACCAATTTTTGTACTTGTACAGTGAAGTAACTAAGAAAATTATAATTCTCTAGCACAAATCTTACCAGTATTGTACATAGTCACAAAATTCTTCTCCTTTGTGTCAAAACTCAGCTTCAAAATTTTTCTATATTGGTCATTAATTTTTGTGAATTCCGTGGACCTGGGTTAAATGTCATTTTTTTACATGTGGATGACTGTTCTTTCCCAAACCATCCATTAAGAAGACCATCCTTTAAAGAAGATAGGGGTTTTTAAAAAAAAATAAAATGAAGTATTGCTCCACCATAAAAAATGATAATCTTGAGTCATTTATTCTCAAATATGTAGGTTTATTTCAGTGTTTGGATTCTATTCCATTCACCTATGCAGCTGTTTTATGCCAATATACATTGTTTTAATTATTATAGCTTTTAAATTTTCTTTGAAATCAGGAAATATGATTAAATGATTAACTCTTCTTTTGGGAGATTTATTTGAAACAAGAATGGGCTCTAAGCAAGAAATTGTAACTGACATTTAACTATTAGCAGCAAAGGGAAAATAATTACCATTAAGTACAGTAAAACTAGACTGGTAGCTGATTTAATGTCCTATCTCAGATGTTTATATTCTCAGTTTATATAAGCAAATTTCTATTTACAGGAGTGGTCTAACTTGTCTTGCTGTCTGTCACAATATAATTCAAAGTATATTTAATTTGTTGTGACATTTTGTAGACAAATCAAACTGACCTGCTATGTTATGCCATTACGACCTACTGGATGAGGAAGTGTTAAAGACATTGGAATATAGAAGGAGGCTGAACAATAACTGCTAAAAGAATAAAGAGACTACAAAGTTGGGAAGTTTTTAGTATCTGGTAATCTAGGCATACTTAGATATTCCTTCTGAGGGAAGAAAATTTACTACTATTCTATTTCCTATCACTATGAGAGAAAGAGTATGTGGTAAGGCTCCTAGAGTTTAGAGCTATTACATACTATTTCAGGGGATTTTTGGTGAGAAGCTTATCTTAGTTCATTCTTTTTTTTTTTTTTTGAGACAGGATCTCGATTTGTAGTTCAGGCTGGCCCTGAGCTCACTATGTAGCCCAGGCAAGCCTGGAACTCAGCAATCCTCCTGTCTCTGCCTCCCAAGTGCTGGGATTACAGGCGTGAGCCACCACATCTGGTATTGATGTATGTGGTACTGATTGCTGGTGGGCATGAGTCATCATCTCTGGTATCGTTGTATGTGGTCACTGGTGACTTAACTCAGGACCTTGCACTTTCTATGTAGGCACTGGAGCCACTGAGCTAAATCTCTGGCTCTCTTAATTCATTCTTTGTTGTGATAAAAATGCTTGGTAATTTATAAAGGAAAAAGTTGATTATGGTAAATGCATCTGGATGCTGGCAAGTCCAAAAATGTTGTGCCAAGTAGGGTCTTGTGTTTCAGCTCATGGTAGAAAGCATAAATTCATGAAGGCAAATTTATAATGTGGCAAAATTAAGAACAAATTCACTTTAGTTCTACTGGAACCAGGGGTTTAGCCCAATGATTCTGGTGTCTGCTTTGCAAGCACAAGGTCTCATGTTCAATACCTGGTACAAAAAAAAATGTGGTCATGGAGCTAAGTAATGTGGTTAAAGGTATCAGAATAGTGGTTGCTGCAGTTTGTCATTTCCTGGGCTGTGTTTGATACTGTTAATGATAGTGATTGTATTACCTTGACCAAGGTGACATGATCCAATCTTTGTATTTTATTTGTATGTATTAGATGAAAATTTTTGTTGCTTAGTTTGCGTTGCCACAAAAGCAGATCAAGAGACCAAAATTTAGGTGTAAATAATTATTTTTCAGCATGAACCAGAAAGAATGAGAGCAATAGGAATGAGGCTGAGAAGGAAGGAAAGCCAACAAAAGGAAGTGTAAGAATAAGTTATCCTTGTGGGTGAGGGCCCACTCCCGGGCCGCACCTGAGAACTTGTATAGAGCACGTACCACCATTGTCCCTCCAAGGAGCAAGCCACATGTGTGCTGATCCCTTAGCGCCCGTCCTTCACTGACTGGGGCACTGTGGAGGCCCTGACTCTTTCCACGCACAGGGGATGCTGCTGTAGGAAGCCTATAGTGTGCACAGGAACTCTGCACCAGAGATGTTTGTAACTCGGTTTGGCCAGAAGGATCTAGGCGAGTCCGTCCCAGGGATTGCCACTATCTGAACTTTGGACTTGAAGGGTAAATGTGCATCAAGAGACAGTAGTTATTGCTTGGGTGTATATCATGAAAGCTTTCAGTGCAGGTAGACCTAGAAAACTAACCTTGTAGAAAAGGAATCTGAAGGGAGAATGGGGTCCCTGGAGGCTGATCTTTTCTCTCAAGCATAATTCCCATGCTGATCATTTGTCCTTTTACAGGCAGACTAAGGTTCAGCTTGCTCAGACTCTGTTTTCAGAACACCGTCCTCAAGCCACTCAAGATTTTGGCTTCCTCAACTATAGAATTAGAGATCAAAACATTAGGCTCACAGAAATGTTTAGAAGACAAGGCATTATTGTCTCCTGGCCTCATTTTAGCTCCTTCCTTCTATCTAAGATTCATATGCACATATTTTGGTTTTTGTCAACGGTAGTATTATTTTAGCTTGTTTTAGTGAAAGTTTCATCCTCCAAGGCCTCTTTACTGATGTCCCTTATTTCTCTTTGTGAAGGTTTTGAACCAAAGTGTATACATTTCGTGCACTGGCTTATCTTTTTATAAACATTTGAATCTTTATTGGTACATTATATATACACATTGTGATTGCACACAATATTGAGAATTTGTACCAGCATATGACACAATTTAATTCTCATTCTTCCCATTCTCCCACCCACACTACAACCCCTCACCCCTATATACATGAGCTTTGTTTCCCTTTTTTATTACTATCATATTTCTTCATCCCCTTGTTACTTATCCCTACACCCCATTTCCCTTTGAATATTTTCTATTTCACAGTATCTACCATATATTCTAGAGCTCATTTACATCTTCAGTTTCTCATACCAGAGAAAGATATGACACTTACAGATCTATGACCTATTTATTTCACTTGTTAAGTATGTCCTAAAGGTACGTCCATTTGAATATAAATGTCTCAAACATCATTCTTTATGGCAGAGTAATACTCCATCTTATAGAAAAACCACATCTTCTTTCTCCAGTCTCCAGTTGATGATATATCTACCCAGGAGGCTCCAGAATGGATAGATGAGCCCAAATTCTGCGCTCAGGCCCCCCAGAAGTGTGGGAGGCACTGGCCACCACAATGCTCTTTTCAGTGGTGTAGCTGGCATCTAGGGGGCACAGGAAAGACACACCACCCGAGTCCTCAGGCTGTCCCACTTTGCATGGACAGAGCATGTAGGAGTGAGTCCAGTGACAGTTTCTCCACAGTCCTAGGTGACACTGAAATCAAAAGCCTGAGGACACGAGCAAAGAGCTGCAAGTGAAGATGTGTAGGCTCCACAGGGAGCTGAGAAGTGATCTTAGAGATGGAGGAATTGTCAGATTCTAGGCAGGAGAATGGGTAATACTTTGCAGATGGATGGTATGTGATCTTTTATGCAGCTTCTGAAGTCATGTTAATTCAAATTTATAAAAGTCTTTGTGTAACCATAACCTACCTCTGTACACCATAGAATCTGTTGATGTGCTCCATGTGTTTTTGGTGATCTAAAGGAAGATGAACAGGTTAGTGGTGCTCTTGCAGATGGAGTCACATGGGCCGTACATCATGCAGGATGTACGTATGGGAAAGGGTTGCTGGGGGACACCCTGATCTATTCCTTGATGAAGGACTGAGTCTGACTACAGTGGATCTCAAATGTGCTGAGTCAGAATATCAGAAGAAGGATCAACACATCGCAGTCTGAGAGTCTTGGTTTGTGGGGTAAGGTAAGGCCTGCAAACAGTAGTTATGCTGCTCAGTAGGGTAGGAAGAGTCACCACTCTTCAAGTTCATCACTTTGTTGAATTTTGTTCCTCTGATTTCTGGTATTTGGCTCTTCTCCTGGATGTTCTTTGGTGCAAGCTCCACTGCCAAGTCTTGGCGATGACTGGTAGGGCAGTTTTACTGACATTGTCAACTCCCAGATTCTGCAGACAGAAAGAGGAAGGTTAATAGATGAGAATGGAGGAGTTCCTGAGTTATGCCTAGGGAAGGCTAAGCTCCAGGGCTCCAGTCCACATTTCAACCTGGGAATCTAGCTCTGCTTCTGTCTTATGTGTTGGGCTTTGAAAAGTATAGTATCTGATAAGAGAGTCTTGGTGTTTAAAGCAGCCTGAAAACCATTGTCTTTGGTAGAGACACATAAATTAGTGATATCTGGCCACTTTTAATCTGCCACAATGACAAGTTTGAAAATATGGTTGAATCTAATACCACACTAAGCCCATGTTGGAACTGGAATAGGCCTCAGTAGTTGTGATTACTTTAGAAGCCCTGGCTGTCTTCTGTAGATTATCACCTGTGTCCAGAGAAGCAGCCCAGCCCATACTAGGTGCCCATTATGTGCTCCCTGAATTTATTGGGTGCTCCAGATTGTCATGTGTGAGGAGCTGACGGGAAGCACCTTAACTGGAAGAGGCATGTTAAAACTATACCTGCAAGCCAGGCATGGTGGCTCACGCCTGTAATCCCAGCACTCAGGAGGCAGAGACAGGAGGATTGCTGAGTTTGAGACTTGCCTGGGCTACATAGTGAGCTCAGGGCCAGCCTGAACTATAAAGCAAGACCCTGTCTCAAACAAACAAACAAACAAAAAACTATACCTGCAAAACACCTAGTCTGACAAAACCTCCCCTGATCATTTTAAGGAAGAAACAAGGGAATTGAGTGCTGGTGGGGATGGCTCATGGCTCTAACGCCCCTGCAAGAGGCATGGCTAAGCAGAGAGATGTGCTGTAGAACATGAATGAGACTGCCTCAAAATGGATGATTAGAATGGAAATGGCTAGAGCACCTTCAGTAGTAGGTATGTTCCTAGGCTGTCCAGACAGTAGAAAATTAGGACAGCAGTGGCATAGGGAGAAGGAGCTCCTGGAGACACAAGGAGTATTCTTAGAGTTGTTTCGGCATCGTCTATTCTGTTCCACTGATCTTTGGCTCTTTAAAAAAAAATTATGGTAACTTTGTATTATAACTTCCTATTCGGGTTTGTGATGTCTCCTGCCTTGTCCTTGTTGCCCAGAATTGCTTTTGCTATCCTAGGTCTTCTGATTCCATATGAATTTTAGCATTGTTTTCTGTAGTTCTGTGAGGTATGCTTTTGGTATTTTTATTTAAATTGCATTAAATCTGTATAGTGGGCATTTTCACTATATTGGTGCAGCCTATCCAAGAACAAGGAATAGCTTTCCATTTTCTGACATCTTCTTTGATCTTTTTTTCAGAATACCGTATTTTTCAATGTAAAGGTCTTTTACTTCCTTTGTTAGATTGATTCATAAGTATTTCACTTTTCCTTGATGCTATCATGAAAGGTGTAGTTTTCCTAATTTCTATTGTAGTGAGTTTGTTGTTTGTGTAGAAGAATGCTGTTAACTTTTGAATATTGGCTTTATATCCTGCTACACTGCCATATTTAGTAATTAATTCTAGGAGTCTTTTGGTAGACTTTTGGTATCTACTATGTAGGGAATCATGTTATCAGCAAATAATGATAACTTTTTCTTTTCCTGTCCATATTAATTTTCCTTCTCTTTGATTGCTGTGGCTAATATTTCCAGAACTATATTGAAAAGGAATGGTGATAGTGGGCATCCTTATCATTTTTAAAAATTCTTTATTGGTACTATCTTTTTAAAAAATTCTTTATTGGTACAATTTATATACATCTCACAATCACACATAACATCGGGGAATTTGTACCAATATACGACACAAGTTAATTCTCATTTTTACCCCTATCCCTACCCACCCACACCTCCCCACCCCCTATATACATGCTCTTATATTTTCTTTCAGAATCATATTTGTTCCTTCCCCTCATTACATTCCCACACCAAATTTCCTTTGGAAACTTCCCATTCTACAAAAACTGTCATACTTTCTAGAGCCCATTTGCATCTACAGGTGCTCATATCAAAGAAAAGATTTGGTATTTTCCTATCTGTGACCTATTTATTTCACTTATTAGTGTGTCCTCCAGGTGTATCTATTTGCACCTAAATGAATCAATCTTGTCATTCTTTATGGCAGAGTAATACTCCATTTTATTAAAAAACCACATCTTTATCCAGTCTCCAGTTGATGGACATTTAGGTTGTTTCCAAGATTGAGCTATCACGAACTGAGCAGCTATGAACAAAGGTGTACATCTGTCTTTCCAATGTGATTTTTAAAATTCTTGTGGGTATATTCCTAGCAGGGGGATAGCAGGGTCAAATGGGACCCCTAGTCCTAGTTTTCTGAGAAATCTCCACACAGATCTCCACAATGGTTGCACAAGTCAGGCATCCTTATCTTGTTCCTGATTTTAGAGTGAGAACTTTCAGGTTTTGACTGTTGAGTATGATGTTAGCTGTTGGTTTGTCACAGATGGCCTTTTTCACCTTGAAATAAAGCCCATCTATTCCAATTTTCTTAGGGTTTTTAAAATCAAGAATGGGTTTTGGAACTTGTTAAATATGTTTTCTGCATCTGTTGAAATGATCATGTGGGTTTGGTTTTCTTAATGTGGTATATAGCATTTATTACATTTATTTGTGTTTTCTTTTAAGTTTATCAGTACATTTTAGGTATACATTATGATACATTTATTCACTTGCCAGTGGTATCCTTTTGTACACTGTGGGCAAGGGGTGGGGGGCCATGGGGAGGCCATAGAGGAAGGATTGGGGGTGTATCAGCAGGTAAGGGAGGTGGCTTGGCAGGCAAGGGGGCTGGGGTGGAATGGAGGCCAAGTGCAGTGGGCAGAAGGCATAAACATGACCTGGCTGACAGTGGTGCCAACACGTAAGAGGTTGGCATGGGGGGGGGTGTTAGCACTGCAGGGAATGCGGCAGCAAATTGTGAAACCAAAACTGAGCCAGCGGGAGCTCTGATGTCTTTGGTAGTGAGAATCCAGTCATCAAGGGATGTCTGGTGCAAAGAGGTGATAGATAATGGTAAATTTTTTTGAGACCCTTCAAAAATTAGGTCTTTGACCATAGAGTCACAAGCATCTGAGTGGGCAACTTTGGGGGTAACTGCCTCTGTGATGCATTGACAAAAGTCAGAAAAAGTTTCATTAGTCTTTTGGACAAGTTTAGACAGAGGGACTAAGCCGCGGCATGAAGGCATTTTTTGTCAGGTTCAGAGGGCACAATCACAAGCCTGGTCAAAATAGGGTTGGTTAAATGCAGCCTGAACAGTGACCTACATATGTGGACCAACACCTTTGAGTTGGTCCGCTGTTATTGGAAGAGGGGGCTGTGCAGCCATATTAACACGAGGTTGCTGTTCACACTCATCAAAGAACGTGGCCTTAAAGGCCAGGAAATCTCCATTTGTAAAGCATGTGCAAAGTCTAGCCAGTCTTTCAGGCAGTTGACCCCTTGTGCAAAATCATCAAGCAGTTGTAGGGCCATGGGGCTTTGAGGGCCATGATTGGTGACTGCTGCCTGAAGGTCTTTCCACACCTTAGGGTTAGAAGGTGCCCAATATACTTGACCTCCCGGTTGGGTGTAAACAGGGAAGGCCTTGCACAGTGAGGGGAGGGGAAAAAGGAAAGGGTTATTAATGGGGCAGCACAGGGCCAGCATTGCATGGGGGTTGCAAGCGGTGCAAAAGTAGTGGGGGGAGGGAGGCTCATCATCAAGTCATCTTCTGGGATGGGGCAGGAAGAGGGAAGAGGGGGTATAGTCCAGGAGGTTTGCTGGCCGCATTTGTGGGTGGAGCATTGGGAGGAAAAAACAGAAGAGATGCTGAGAGGTGGGGGAGGAGTAGCTGAGGTGGCTTGGCGCCATTTTGAGACAATTTAGCACCATACAGGACGTTACCCATTGTATCAGGGCCCTAATGCGAACAGACAAGAGTACAGAGACTGGGCCGGAGGGTTAGCTCAGTGGTTCCGGC